>JAZKJV010010635.1:0-251324 GCA_037367405.1 Ottelia alismoides
TGATGGTTGCATCAAAAATATTATCCAAAAGGATATTTCAGTCAGCTTATTTTTTGTAAATTTGAATTTCATTTAACAGCTTTGAATTATCATTTTCAGTTATTCTGGATTTGGTATTTTTCATTAATACTTTTATTGATATATTTTCAATTTTTCTTTGAATGAATTGGGTTCAACCATATGTTTTGTAAACTTTAGTGAGTTTTCCTGAAAATATGTTTTCTTTTTGTAACTTCATAGATAATTTTTTACATTACATTAGATATTTTTCATTAATCAATATGTATATAATTTTGTAAATTTTATTTTTTTCTCTTTGTAAAGTTCATGTTCTTTTTGTAAGTATTTTCTGTGTAAATCCATCAATCATGTTTTTTTGTAAATGTGTATGCTCCGTTTGTAAAATTGCATGGATCTTTGCAAAATTTTCATGTCACACCCTCGTGCCCTTGAGATTTGTAAGATTCTCATTACATTTGTAAAAACTCGTGCTCGCTTTGTAGATTTCACGTGGAGCTCTACAAAATAAGACATCGATAATGATATTTTTTTTAAAAAAGTGAATCAATATGTAAAACAAAGTGTCAATGATGTAAAAAATGTATACCACAATGCAAATCTGCTCCCCTTCCACCCTCCTTACTTATCATCTTCGATCTTATCGTCCTCATAAAAGGCATCGACGCCCTCAGATGAGCTTTGGACCGTCATTGCCTACGACGTCCTCACATAGTGTGTCATTGTTGAAAGATAGGGGATCTACCGTCATTAATGATGCAACCATACCTAAGATGCACCACATCTCCTTCCTCCGCATCTTCCTCCTCTAGGACACCTCCGCCATCGTCGAGAAGCTTTCCGTGGAAGAGGATATTGGGGGGAGAGAGAGAGCACATCGGTGCTGAATGATTGCACGCGTGAGAGAGAGATGGTGCCATTGTTGAATAATCGAGAGAGAGAGAGAGAGGGATTAGGTTTAATAGTTTTACATTATATATTTATAATGTGACAAAACGATCAAAATGTGTATTCAATAATTTAAGTATTATAATTAATATATCATTAATTCCATCCATGCGACTGAAAATAGAAGGATGACATCGATGACTCACCATAAAAGTGGTGAGATTTCATTTCATTTGAAGTTTCTTCTATATACATGTATATGATTTCCTTCAAATAGGACACAGTCCTTCCTGAGTTCAGGAAGACCGACCTTTTTTATAAATCATGACGACTTTAATAGAATACATTTACAATTTTATTATAATGTGCAGTTTTGTATTTATAATGTGCAGCTATAATACAAAGTATATATGTATTCTACTAAAATGCTCATGTTTACTAAAAAAGAGGGTCATCCTGAACTGCTGCATTCATATATATAGGAAAAAACGGGGCTGCCCCTACCCCAATTGTCACAATTTTTATTTTTTGGAAAAATATCATCATGTATATTCATCCCTATATCCCTACTATATGCCATTCAATTTTTGTAAGAAATAGAGACTCCTACGGCCTTCATCCAGACGCTATTTTTTTAATGGCCGTAGGATTTTTTAAATCGACCCTGTCTGGTTGGAGCCTGTAGGAGTCTCTGCTTCTGACGAAATTCGAATGACATATAGGAGGGATATAACGATGAATATACATGGCGATATTTTTCAAAAAAAAGTAAAAATTTTTGACAAAAACTGGGGTGGGGCAGCCATGTTGGCTGCCCCCAAAGGGCATCACCATTGACCCCATATATATGTATGTATGTATGTATGGATGGATGGATGGATGAATGTATGTATGGTAAATGGGATTGTCCATTGAGGAGAACTAACTTGGCTCCCCCACCTTATTTTCTCCATTTTTTTATTTTTTTAAAAATGAATCTATGAAAATTCATAACTATATCCCTATATTATGTCATTCAAATATCATTCAAATATTATGCACTCCTGCTCGGCTCCTTGCGCTCTCTTGCGGGTCTATAGAGAAGAGAGCCGCCTCCGACTCCCGCGGTTGCTTCGGCTTCCGAAGAAGGCCGCCTCGATCCTTGGGCCCTCGCAAGAAAACAGGCAGAGTGTATCAGACAAGGTTATTTGGAAAATTATGCAACTGAATGATATATATACAAAATATGCACAAAAACCGCGAAAAGAAAACCACAGAAAAAGTCAAAAGCGACTACTAAGCCGTGCTCCCCGGCAACAACGCCATTCTGATGAGCCGAAAAATCACCAAGACTCATGTGAATATAATAAAGCTAGGGTCGTTGCGACCAGAGTCTCGGAAATCAATAAGCTCAATAAGAAAAAGAGAAGCAGACCACCAATCAAGCAGAGAAATCAAACAAGAAAAGCAAATAGTGGCCCTGGCTATGAGATTAGCCTGGTGTAGCACCCAGGGTCGGACTCAGGGAGCACGAATTGGCCTTGCGGTCTACAAAGTAGTCAACAATGAAAACAAGGCGAAACAATTATTTTTGGTGGTTTTTAATATTTTTAAATTTTTTTGGATTTTTAATAATGAAGGAAAATAATAAAAAGGGTAAAAGCAATCACATTCAACCAATTATTTAAATGCTAAAAAATGGTCCAAAAATTCAACAAAAAATTTTAGGTTTTACGGATTTTTTACTGTTTTTGGTGAATTTTTGAGGATTTTATATTTTTTTTGAAATTTTCTAAAAATCAAAGAAGGCAAAAACAAAGGCAAACTGTCCAGTCAGGCTTGGAGGACCAAATTAAAATATAAAATGGTCCTAAAAGAGCCTGGATTTTTTTATGAAAAATAGAAGCAATGAAGAAAATTCTGGAAAAGAGTTTATTATTTTTGGAATTTTTTATGATTTTCTAGAATTTTTATGAATTTTTATGGGTTTTTCAATTTTTAGGGTTTATATATATCAAAAATAGCCAAATTCACAAAGAAATTCAAACACACAAAAATTAACATCTCCTATTTTTTAGAATTTTTTAAAGAGTTTTAATATTTTTTTGGGATTTTATAATCTGAACAGACAGAAAAACAAGTGTTTTGAATTTTTGAAAATACTAAAACGACTCAAAAATGTACCCAAAAATTTTGAAAAATTTTACACAGTGGCAGGAGCCACGTGTCCAATTTTCACAAAATTTGGGTTAGTTTTGATATTTTATTTAAATCCAAAACAAGCACACAGTGCATAGGGACCTATTCGCAATAAAAATAAATTCCAGAACTGAAATGTAACAAATTAGAGAAGTGGGGGTCCTCGTGCAAAAATTCCAAGATCCCATGCGCAAGGCACGTGGTCTGGGCACAGAGGGACCTATTTGCAATAAAAAATACTTCCAATGACTTAATAGCAACAAGTGCTAAAAGTCCAGGGGAGAAGTTGTAAAATACCCAAACAAATTCAACACATGCCGAATAACATCATTCACAGGGGTATAAGTGCAAATACCAAGAAGTATTTTTCATTTAATAACAAATCCAAATAATAGCCCACAGTATGCAAATTCTCCACAAAAATCACGTTACGATGCACGTGTTCCACGAAGATAGGGACGAAAATGCAAATACAAGAAAGCTCAAGGTCCTAAGTGCAAATGTTCGAAAATAAAAACAACGGAATAAAATATTTACAGGAATAAATTAAAAATGCAAAGAAAAGAGGGCCTAAGTGTAATTTACCCCTATTTATTATCCGAGGGCTGAGGGCGCGCCACGTGGATGATCCAACGGCTGCGGGGCGCTGCGCCTCTGCGAATTGACCTCCGCTCGGATCGGATGGCTGAGAGCCTCCCACGTGGAGAATCTGACGGCTAAGGTGTGCTGTGGGTAAACCCTCGCTGGATCAACGACGGTGAAGATGACACGTGTAGATCGAACGGTCCTGACTGCAGGGTGTCTCTTCGTCTGAGTGGATGGTACAGATCAGACCTCTGCTAGATCCGACGGTGGAGAACTGGCGTGAATGAACGGCAAGATCTGAACTGGACTGAGGTGGTGATCGGATGGTGGCTGAAGGTCCAGGAAGAACAAGACGCCAACGAACTTCACCGGCGCACCACGGGCACGCTGGGCCTCCGCTGGAGCTGCTGAGGTGGGGCATCTCTTCGTCGCGATGGTCCGCAGCTACTCAGCTCCTCCGATGGCACCGGGGAGCTCCGAGAAGCCCTGGCGTCGTCGGTGGAGCCTACCTCCTGTGCCCAAGCTGTAGACCTCCAGATGAGGTCCTCCTGATGTTCTGACCTGCACAGGCGAAACACGGGATCGAGGGCAAACTGCCTTGACCCGTTAGAGCACGTGGATGATGAAGGATGAGGCGGCGTGGAGTCCTCCGGCGAAGCGGTGGCGGCAGAGGACGATAGCCCTGCTCCGGGGCGAGACGGGGGGGGGGGGGGGGGGGGGATGGGTGAAGAAGGTGGAGAGGGATCTGGCGAAGGTGGTGGTGTGGTCGGGTGGACAAATGGACAGTCGGAGTGAACGGAATTGGTCAGCAACCGTGGCGGAGCAATTTGGGGGAAAACCTAAATTAAGCTAAAATACAAGCTAAAGGGACTACCTGGCGGGTGCAATCGACTGTGCTGGAGCTCGGGGAGCTCCGGGGGTTATGGCCTCAAGGGGTCGTCGCGTCCCAAGGCTTGGCGCGCTCGCAACGGCGTACGACGGCGGGAAGCTGCCGGATCAATGGCTCCCGGCTGCCTGAGCCTCACTACTACTCTCTCTCGCACAAATGTCACTCAGGCGAGGTGGAGGAGGTCACTGGCGTCGAGGGGGAGGACCAGAGATGGCTGGGAAAGTGCGGCGGAGCTCGTCCTAAATAGTGCTAGGGGTCCGGCTAGATGGGAGTCGGGGTCCCTAAGATCCACCCCAGGCGTAGGTATCGGATCTGCAAAGAAGGATTAGGACCCGGGGTTTAGGGTTTTAGTGGTCAGATCAAGCGAGGAAAATAGGGAGAAATCGGGTCCGGCGCTGGATCCGCGGGGGAAGAAGGTCCGCGGGGGGAGTTGACCGGGGTCAACAATCCCCCGTAAACCAATCAGATTATTCCAATTTTAAATTATTTGCAAATTCAGTTAAAAATAGTAAATGACTTATTTTCGAAAAACTCCAAGCATAAAAAATGTTTATTTATTTTCAAATTATTTTTTATGACTTTTATTTATTTTTTTGAAAAATATTTTATGTATTTACAAAATAATATTATTATATATAGGTATATACATATGTATTTTTGATTTTTGATTTTTAATTGTGTATTTTTATATACATTATTCTAATTTTATATTTTATTTATTTATAAGATAAAATTTGGAATAAAGAAGTATTTTTATTTTATTTTTATTAATTATTTACAAGGGTTAAATAAATACTTTTATTTATTTACATATATGGTATATTTACAATATGGCTTTTGGTTTTTATTTTTATTTCTTTTTATTTTTAGTTTATTTTTATGGTTTTTATTTTATTTATATACATTATGGAATATGGGATGAGAAAATATTTTTATTGAATTTTTATTTACTTATTTACAAGGAGAAATAAATAGAGATGTGGTTTTATGTACATGGTGTATATACAATGATGAAGGGGTTTTTAATTTCTTTTTAATTTTCTCATTTTTATTTTAATTTTATATTTTACAAATATATACAAATAAATATACACCTAATTTTATTTTTATTAAGAGGAAAATAAATTTTATTTACATGTATATGTACAAACACATGAGTTATCCTATCTCCCTCTACTTGGGTTTTTATGCGGTCAGGCCCATGCTGAGCCCTCCCTTGGGATTAGGTCGCTCAATATTTATTTTAAATATCTCTCTTTTTCTTTTATTTCTTTATTCTTTTATTTATGCACAAAAACATGCTAAAAATACATATTTACACAATGCATGCTTTTTGACAATTATTGTTATTTACAGGAATATACATGTGTTTTGCATAGGTTTTGTAGCTAAAATAAAAGAATAAAGAGTGATGAATAGGTATTCATCAATGATCAAACCATATTAAGTGGTTTTCTCCCATCTTATCTTCTATTGGAGTTACACAAACTTTCCTTTTGATCGCATCGTTCCGAATATGATCTTTTCATGTATAACCACATATCCGCCTTAGAATTTTCATTTATGCTACTGTCATTCTCTGCATATGTCTATGGTTCACTGATGAGCCGAAAATCTCTCGATCAATCCGGGATAAGATAAAAATAATCACTCTCGGGTCGTTGCGACCCGGATCGATAGAGAAAATCAGCTCAATCAAGAAAAAGAGAAACAGACCACCAATCAAGCAGATAAAACAAGAAAATCAAAAATAGCGGTCCTGGCTATGAGATTAGCCTGGTGTAGCACCCAGGGTCGGACTCAGGGAGCACGAATTGGCCTTGCGGCCTACAAAGTAGTCAAAAATGAAATGAAGGAAAAACAAGTATTTTTGGTGGTTTTTAATTATTTTTATTTTTTTGGATTTTTAATAATAAGGAAAATAAGAAAAAGGCAAAAACAATCAACTTCAACTAATTATTTAAATACTAAAAAATGCTCAAAAAAATTCCAACAAAAATATTTTTATGTTTTTTTAGGTTTTTTACTATTTTTGGTAAATTTTTGAGATTTTTATGATTTTTATGTAATTTTCTAAAAATCAAAGAAGGCAGCAAAAATGAGCTACTGTCCAGCCATGCTTCAAAGACCAATTTAAAATATTAAATGGTCCTGTAAGAGCCTGGAGGTATTTTTTATGAAAACTAGAAATAATATATAAAATTCAGGAAAAGAGTTTATTATTTTTGGAGTTTTCTACAATTTTTAGAATTTTTATAATTTTTTAATGATTTTCAATTTTTAAGTTTTTTTTATATCCAAAAATAGCCAAAAATGCACAAAAAACAAAGCACACCAAAATGAACAAATCCTATTTTTTTAGAATTTTTAAAAGAGTTTTTATATTTTTTATGATTTTCTAATCTGTACAGTAAGAAAAAGAACAATTTTTGAATTTTTAAAAATACTAAAAAGCCTAAAAAATGTACAAATTTTTAGTGAAAATTTTACACATTGGCAGGAGCCACGTGTCCAATTTTCACAAAATTTGGGTTTGATTTGCTATTTTATTTAATTAAAATAATGGCTCATAGTGCACACGGACCTAAATGCAAGAAAACATGTTTCCAAGGGCTGAAATGTAACAAAATCAAGAAGTTGGAGGACCCTCGTGCAAAATTCCCAAGAATGCACGCGCGCTGCGCGTGTTCATGGCACAGAGGGACCTATATGTAATAAAACTTACTTCCCATGACTTGTTAGCAACCCGTGCTAAAAGTCCAGGGAAGAAGTTGCAAAATGCCCAACAAAATTCAACACATGTCGAATAAAAGTGTTCACAGGGGTATGGATGCAAATATCAAAACATATCTTTCATTCAATAACACATAGAAAAATCAAGCCCAAACCATGCAATTTCTCCAAAAATTCACGTGACGAAGCACGTGGTACACGTGGACAAGGACTAAATTGCAAATACGAGAAACGTTCAGGTCCTAAGTGCAATTGTTCCAAAATAAAAACAACTGAAATAAATATTTACAGGACTCAAAAGTAAATGACAAAACATGAGGGGTCTAAGAGTAATTTACCCCTATTATTATCGGAGGGCTGAAGGACACCACGTGGATGATCGAACGGTGCAGAAGCGATGACGCCTCTTCGAAGGACTCCGGCTCGGATCTGATGGCTGGGGGTGACCACGTGGCTGATCGGACAGTCGTGGACCAAGGGCACCCCTTCTTTGGCTCGGACGGTCCTGATCAACCCTCGGCCGGATCTGACGGTGATGGACTGCTCCTCAAATGAACGGATCTGATCGAATCTGGAGCTGTGAGGGTGAACGGACGGCTCCTGAAGGTCTAGGAAGAACACAGCTCCGGTGAACTTCGCCGGAGAGCCACGAGCGCGTTGGACCTCTGCTGCTGCTACTGAGATGTGGAATGGCTCCGCCTCGATGCTCCGCAACTGATGAGCTCCTCCGATGACGTCGGGGAGCTCCGAGGAGCTCCGGCGACGAAGGCGGAGCTGGGCTCCTATGCCTGAATGCGTAGACCCTCAGATGGGTCTCTTCTGACCTGAAAAAGAGCATAACAAGCACGTTGGGTCGAGGGCAAAGTGCCTCGACCCTGTGAGGGGCGAAATGGGGGCGTAGATGCGTCGGGGCGGCACCCTCCGGCGATGTGACGGCGGAGGAGGGTGGACTCCCAGTTCCGGGGCGAACTGGTTTGGATGGGAAGGCGTAGAACGTGAAGAGGAGTATGGCGGAGATGATGGTCGAGTCGGGCGAAGGAATGGTTGATCGGAGCGGGGGTAATTGATGAACGACGGCGGCTGAGTGATTTGGGGGTAATCCAAAATTAGAGCAAAATAGGAAGAATTAAGGCTACCTGGTGAAGGTGATCGACTGGAGGTGAGTTGGGGCAGCTCTGGTCGTCGCCTCGAGGGTCGTCGGAGGCCCGAGGCTCGGGCGCTGCTCTGGGCGGCGCACGGCGACGAGATGTCGTCGGACCAGTGGCGAGGATGCTCCTCCTCTCTGCAACACGCCAAAAGCTAGCTGTCACTCTAGGGTATCGGGTGGAGGTCCTGGGTGGAAGAAGCAACGCCAAAGATGGCGTGAATTGCGGCCGGAGCTTCAACTATATAGTGTGAGGGGTCCGACAAGAAGGGAGTCGGGCACGCACGTCGATGCACAGACCCCTAAAATCCACCCCAGGCGTGGGTCTCGGATCTATAAGGAAGGATTAGGACCCGGGGTTTAAGGATTTGATGGTCGGATCAAATGGGGAAAATGGGGAGAAATCGGGTATGTGACCGAGTCCACGAAGAAGAGGTCCACGGAGGAGAGTTGACCGGGGGTCAACAATTCCCCGTGGACCAATCAGAATTTAGCTTTTATTAAAATTTTGGAAATTCAATAAAAAATAATAAATGAAATAATTTCGAAAAACTCAAAACATAAAAAAAGTTTCTTTATTTTTAAATTAATTTTTAGTGATTTTTATTTATTTTTTTGAAATAAAAATAGTTTATGTACAATATAGTATTATTATATATAAGTATATACAATATGTATTTTTATTTTTGATTTTTAATTATTTATTTTTATACATTTATTCCAATTTTATATTTTATTTATTTATAGAATAAAATTTGGAATAAAAAGATATTTTTATTTTATTTTTATTAATTATTTACAAGGGTTAAATAAATACTATTATTTATATACATACATGGTATATATACAATGTAGGTTTTGATTTTTATTTTATTTCTTTTTATTTTATTTTTATTTTTGTGAATTTTATTTTATTTATTTACATTATGGACTATGGAATATGTACATATTTTTATGGGATTCTTAATTATCTATTTACAAGGTGAAATAAATATGTATGTGGTTTTATGTACAAGGCCTATATACAATGGAAAAGGAATTTTATTTCTTTTTATTTTTATTTTGATTTTATATTTACAAATATAAACATATTCACAAGAATATATTTTTGTTTTATTTAGAGGAAAATATTTTCATTTATATACAGGTATATATACATACATGAGCTTCCCTATCTCTCTCTACTTGGGTTCTTTTGCGGTCAGGCCCATGCTGAAGCCTCCCTTGGGATTAGGTCGCTCAATATTTATTCTAAATATCTCCCTCTTTTTCTTTTATTTTTTATTCTTTTATTTATGCACAAAAACATGCTAATTATTTTATTTTACACAAGCATGCTGAATGATAATTATTGCTATTTACAACTTGCATAGGTTTTGTAGCTAAAATAAAAGAATAAAGAGTGATGAATGAGTATTCATCATTCACATGACAACATTCTGATCCATAGAGTATAGCATGCCTCACAACCGCCTTGTAATATTTTCATTTATCTTTCAAAGGGATTATTTTATCACAAAGAACATTAGAGGTTTGTCTCCACTTTAACCATCCAACATTTAATCCACGGGTAACATCTCCATCAATTTCCTCATCCTGTTGCAAAGTAGATCCCAGGTATCTAAAAGAATATTTCTTTTAAATGTTATCATCTCCAATATTCACATTGAGCCCCTCATTGTTGTTTTCATCAAATGTGCACTTCATATATTCAATCTTGGCTTACTTATACAAATATTTTAGGGTATGGATTTGATGTTTTCTAAGAAAATTTTTATCACATCTTTCTTTTAAACAAAACCAAAGAGCATAAATATCTATAACAATCAGATATGTTTCGCTGATTTTATTTTCAACCAGAGAAAACTATTCAACTCTTTGAGGAGCACATTAATTTGCTTTTTCGCATGGTCATTGTTGTTGTCTCAATTTAGATTATTTTTTCGGATATGATGCTTTATAGTGATGAAAATAATCATTTTTGACTTTTGCATTACTCCTCCTCCTTACGGTATAACTAGTGCATATCCCGTGCAAAGGATAGGGGAGAGCCATTTTGCGGATAACTACAATAATAGAATTACTATTTGTTAAAAAATTAACTAATAAAGCTTTTGGTTAATTATTGTAATCATATTTCCGTGCGTACAAAAACTATGCAAGTGTATTCGTTTTTTTATCAATATCTATATATGTAAACAAATAAAAACTTTTAACATCTTAACATATATTAAGCGTCGTGGATACGCACTGTAGCATGTACTGTAGCTACAGTGCCATATATCTTGATTATTATTTTTCCTGAGACGAAGTCGTGGTTAGAGTTGGGGCTTCTGATCATCTGACACGGATTCTCCACCGGTTGAGCCACATGTTATTCACATCGCTAACACATTAGGGCTACTTTTTCCTTTTTCCATTTACATTCCTTCTCCTTTTCCCCCAAATCTGCCCCCGTCCTTCACATCTTCAACTTCAGCGTTCTGCATCTTCGGCTGCTACTTCACCGTTCTGCATCCTCGACTGCTGTGATAGTGAGGGGAGGACGATTGATGACACGCCTGATCACTCGGGTAAAAAGGTCGTCAAGGGTCGTTGTGACCCAAGTCACCAAGCGGTGTCGATCAAGAAAAAAGACCACCAAAACGGATAAAATCAAATAAACACAATAGCGGTCTTGCTATTATTTTAACCTGGTATAGCGACCAGGGTCGAACACAAGGAGCACGTAATGGCCTTGTGGCCTACGAAGTAGTCACAAAGAGAATAAAAATAAAAAGAAACTATTTTTGGTGGGTTTTTAGTTTTTATAAAATTTTTTTGGATTTTTAATTAATTAAGAAAGTAAGGAAAGCAAAGAAACAACCAGCTTCAAACAATTATTCAATGCATCAAAAATCAATTAAAAATTCAAATAAAAATGTTTTTATGTATTTCATGATTTTTAATGTTTTTAGTTAATTTTTGGGATTTTTCTGACGTTTATTTAATTTTATAAAAATAAAACAATGCAAGAAAATGGAGGTACTGTCCAGCCGAGCTTGAGGGACTTTGATAAGATATCTAAAAATCCCCAATAAGCCTCGAGGTAATTTTCCTGTAAAGAGGAAGAAACAAGGAAATTTTAGGCACCTTAATTATTATTTTTGGGTTTTTAAACTATTTATTAGAATTTTTAAAAGTTTTAGGTGTTTTGTAATTTTTATGAGTTTTATATATTGGAAAATGGCCAAAATTGGCCAGAAAATCAAACACAACAAATTAAATAGTTGCTAATTTTTTTGTAATTTTTAGATAAGTTTCAATATTTTTTGTGATTTTTCAATTCAAACAGTAATGAAGAAGGCTGTTTTTGATTTTTTAAAAATATCAAATCAAAACAAAAATGTCCCCAAAAATTCTAGAAAATTTTACAACATGGCAGAAGCCATGTGTCCAATTTTCATCGAATTTGGAGTAGGTTTGATATTTTATTCAAAATTAAAACCTAGGTATAGTACACAGGGACCTATGCGAAAATATCCAAAGTTCTGGGGGGTCCGGTGCAAAAATCCCTCGAAATCACGCGCGCAGCGCGTGTCTGGGGCACTCAGGGACCTAAATGCAAACAAAACAAAGTTCTGGACTCTTTGGTAACAGGTACCAAAAGTCCGAGGACTTGTTTGTAAATTACCCACAAATTAGCGCACGTGCACAAATAAATCACGCACAGGGGTATAAATGCAATTTCCTAAAAATATTCATTCATTTCATAACAATACAGAACTACAGGGCTAACTATGCAAATATCCCAAAAAGGCACGTGTCGATGCACGTGCTACACTACAAACAGGGGTATATATGCAAATAAAGAAACAGACAGGGTCCGAAGCGCAAATGTACCAAAAATAAAACAACTGACTAACGTATTTACAGGATTAAATGCGAAATAAAATAAATAGAGGGGCCTAAGGGATAAATTACCCTTTTATTAATGAGGCCGTTGGATGGGTGCCACGTATGCGGATGAACGGCTGGGACTGGGTGGCACCCAACGAAGGAAGCCTTCGTCTGATCGAGCGGCTGGGGTGTCTCCACGTGGAGGATCGGTCGGCTGGGAAGCGACGTGGGACGACCTTACTGATTGGACGGTCTCGATCAACCCTCCAAGGATCGACGACGATGGCTGCTCCTTGAACGGACGGTGGAGATCAAATCTGGAGCTGGGGGTGCATCGAACGGCTCTGAAGGGTAGAGGACGAACTGGGTACCGGCGAACTTCGCCGGGGCTGGGTGTGCTCGGTCGTCCTCCTCGCGGCCCGCTGAAGATCGGAGAAGAAAGCTGCGGGCCTTCCCCGTCGGGTACTGGCCTCCGATGACCCAACGGAGCCCTGGGGAGCTCCAGCGAGGTCGGCGGAGGTCAAGCGCCTGCTCCTGAATGGTCGGACCCTCAGATGGGCTCGACGGTACCTGCAAAGCACAACAAAACGCTCGCGGGTCGAGGGCAAAATGCCTCGACCCTGTGAGAGGGGGTGAAGGTGACTGGTGAGGTGGAGCGGTCGAGCTCCGGTGAGGGGTGGACGGAGGAGCTCGAAACCCCAGCTCCTGTGCGAGCTGGGTTGAGTAGAAGGGCGTAGAACGTGCGCGGGAGGAAGACGGAGGCGATGGTGAGGTCCGATGATCGGGGTGATGGGTGACGTGACCGGAATCAGAGGTGGACGGCGACGACGCAAATTGGGGGAAAATCAAAATCAAAGAAAAAGAGGAAAAATCTAAGCTACCTGGGTGGAGGAATCGACTGGGGACGAGCAACTGGTGCTCTGGGCCCTTGCCTCGAGGACCGTTGGCGTCCGAGGCTCTGGCGCTACCTCCAGGCGGCGTACGGTGGAGCTAACTCGCCGGATCAGTGGTTCCTTGCTCCCTCCTCGATGCGACACCTTTTGGAGCAAGCTGTCACTCTCGCCAAGATGGTGGAGGTCACTGGGTGGTGAACAAATGAGCCAAAGATACGGAATGAGGTGGCGGAGCTCAGCCCTTATACCGCCAGGAGTCCGATAAGAATGGGTCGGGTAGGGCAGCGTGAAGCGCGGATCTCGAGGCGGGCACCCCGGCGAGGGTGTCGGATGTGTCGTGAGTGAAACGGACCCGAGGTTTAGGTGCTAGGTGGTCGGGTTTAGGCGCTAGAATTAGGAGAAATCAGGTCGCCCGCCTAATACCCGTGAGAGGTGGTCCTGGGGGTGGGGGGGAGTTGACACGACGGTCAACAACCCCCGTGGACCATTGGGGTCAGGCCACGTGGAAAATATTTAGAAAATCAATTAAAAATAGTAAATGGCTGATTTATTAAAAACTCAAAATATGAAATATTTTTGTCTTAATTTTTTCTATTTTTTACTGATTTTTAATTAATTTTTCAAAATAAAAATAGGGTACTTACAATATAGTACTATACATAGGTATATACATAATATAGGATTTTAATTTTGATTTTTAATTAGTTATTTTTATACATTTTTATCCCTATTTTATATTTTATTTATTTATATCATAAAATAAGGAATAAAAAAGTATTTTTATTTTAGTTTTATTATTTATATACAATAGTGAAATAAATAGATAGATACATCTATGTACATGGTATATATATACAATGTATTTTTGGTTTTTTCTAATTTTGTACTTTTTATTTTTATTTTGTTTTTATTATTTTTTTATTTATTTATTTACAACATAAAAGATAGAATATTTACAAATCTTTATAGAAATTAATTTATTTATGTATAAGGTGAAATAAATCTAAGTGTGGTTGTATGTACATGGAGGATATATACATAAGGGACTTTTTATTTTCTTTTTTAATTTTTCTATTTTTGTTTAGATTTTTGTAATAAATATATACACAATATGTACAAGTCATTTTTATTCTATTTTTAGAGGAAAATATATTTTTATTTTATTTACACACATGAGCACCCTATCTCTCTCTACTTTGGCTTTTATGCGGTCAGGCCCATACTGAGCCCTCCCTTGGGATTAGGTCGCTCAATATTTATTCTAAATATTTCCCTCTTTTTCTTTTGTCTCTTTATTCTTTTGTTTTTGCACAAAAACATGCTAATTATTAAACTTTATACAATGCATGCTTTTGGTAATTATTTGTATTTACATGAATATACATGCATTTGCAAAGGTTTTTGTAGCTAAAATATAAGAATAAAGAGTGACAAATGGGTATTCATCACCCCCCTATACTTAACTTTTGCTAGTCCCTTAGCAAACACTTATTTGAAAAGGAAGTGAAAAAGAAATAAAGAAAGAAAAGAAAAAGAGAGGAGAGTGTACATGGATCAAGGTTGAATATTAAACTTTCCTTCATTAAATTGAATTATGGAGCTCGATCAGATCTTTGGATTATTAATGTGTCGGAACCTTATTTGGACTTAAGCTTAAAACTCAACAGCCTCTAAGTTCCACCAATCTATGGTCAAGACTCCTCAATAAACCAGATCAGAACAAGTCTACATACACAAACTCTAATGACCATGAGTCTTTCCTTGCAGTGTAAGTGATATGTAGCTCCCCACCTCAGAAGTGACAAAGAAACAACCTCCCCCAACCTGGTAACTCTAATGCCTCGGTCTAGCAACTCTTTCCTCGAGAAGCGGGTATTCCCTTCTAAGTTCAAGTGCAACCGGCTCAAGAAGAGGGGGAATAAGAGGTATAGACTTTTGGGAGCTCAACCAGTGTAGCTAAGTCTCCCGCTGCAAGCTTCATGAGATGTAACATGGATACCATAAGCTTTTGCTTTATTTGACTATATACACTCCGGTGGGGTTATTAAATTTTCAATCCGACCCACCACTTTTTTGGAGTTCTTTTTGCATTTTTTTTCAAGTGCATCTGTACAACATATCTACATGGTGCAGCATATATAAAAGAAATTTTCCTCTTGAGCCAGTAGACTATCCCTCTTTTGAAGCTTTATTGCAACCCACGGCTTCTGTCTTTAGACTTCATCACCACTAGACCAAGTTGAGACGCACTTCCCTCACTAGAAGAAGAAGAAAGTTTCCGCCTAGAAGTACTACCCTCATATGCTACCCCAAGCCAAAGGAAACTGCCTCCTCACCACCTCATCCGTGGAGAGCTATGTGTAAAGTGCTGGTGCAAGTCAAGCCATTGTCTCTAAGAGTCATGCGTGTGTTGTTAAGTGCTCTACTTAGGCTCATTAAGATGACATATGCTCATAGCCTAGTGGACTCAAAGAATTAAGTCCTTATGGACCTGAAAAGTCGTAACCCTAAGCCCTATAAGGTTCCTCTTAGAATTAGGTGGATTAAGATCTTAATCAAGCTCCATTTCCTAATTTAATTCCAGGCTTAAGTTTAAATGTCAACTATCATCCAGGAAAACTATATACATATATACAAAGATGCTATTTACACATATTTACAATCGTGCAAAATTTTTGAGAAATTTTTTGAAATCATGGATGGATGAATGCATGAAGTGCAAGTTTTGCAAAAGTATTTACAAACATTTACACAAGATTTTTGCAAACTTTTGTTTTTCAAAATATTTTGGAAAAATTTTGTACTATATACATAATTTTGATAAGAAAATATTTACACAAACTTTACAAAAGATTTTTGAAAACATTTTTACAAAAATAATTCGTACACTAGCTATGTATGTGCAATAAAAGAATGATTATTTACAGGAAAAAAATTTTAATTTTTTTGTGATTTTTAGGGTTTTTAGCCATTTTATTTATTAACACACTCACACAAAGTACAAGTTATGGCTAAAGTATATATGAAATATATACACACCCCTATACTTTGCTCGAACGATGTCCTCAGAGTCAAGAGCGATGAAGAAGACATAACTCGTGCTTAGTATAGGGAAGTGAAAAGGAATGGCTATATACAGATATGAATCAAAGAATGGAATGGGGAGAACTCGGTGGTTTCCCCCTATACTTAGGATCCAATAATCCTAAGTATAGCAAGCTGTACATGAAGGGAAGTCCGAGTGGAGAATGTACAGAGTCTGCCCCCCCCTATACTTAGGGTAAAATGTCCCTGAGTATAGGCAGCAATACATGGGTAGAAAGAATGAAAAGAATACCCGAAGGTCCTACATCCCCCCTATACTTAGGGTAGAGTACACCCTAAATATAACATAATCATAAGATGAGGAAAGGGATGTGGGACTAAAGAATAGAGTGATATGGACAACTGGATCTATACAGGTCGGAAGAACAGTGATAATCAGGCGTGAGATGCAATAGATGTGAGTCAAAAGACCACATCTCACGCAAAATGAATAAGGGCAACATCAACAACCCGCGGCTCATGATCTAGAAATGGCTTGAGCCACTGGCCGTTTACTCGAAAGGTACTCTTAGAAGACAACTCAGATATATCAATGCTACCGTTGTCGTGTACCTTTCTTACCAGATAAGGTCCCCTCCACTTGCTCTGCAGCTCCCCTGGAAATAGACGAAGCCTAGCATCAAACATCCATACTCTCTGTCCAGGCTCAAAATGCTTGTGGCTGATGTGGGAATCATGCCACTCTTTCACTCTCTCCTTATAATGTAGGCTGTTTGAGAAGGCGGTATCTCTAAGTTCCTCCAAGGCTGCTAACTCTGCCCTCCTCTGGTCTCCTACACTATCTGGATCCATAAGTATCTCAGTGACAGCCCATAGTGACTTGTGCCTCAACTCAACAGGTAGATGGCAAGGCTTGCCATATACGAGGCGAAAGGGAGATGTGCCCAATGGTGTCTTGAAAGACGTCCTATATGCCCACAAGACCGAGTCCAAAAGCTGCGACCAATCCTTTCGGTCAGGGCGGAGGACTTTCTGCAATATAGTCTTGATCTCCCTGTTCGACACTTCGGCTAGACCATTCGTCTACGGATGATAAGGAGTGGCAACTCGATGGTCTATGCCGAACTCGCTAGCAAGTGCCTTCACCTGGTCGTTGATGAAATGAGACCCCCCATCTGAAATCAATATTCGAGGTACCCCGAACCGCGTGATGATGTGCTTCCTCAAAAATCTGCAAACTGTCCTCGCATCAGCGGCTCAGGCGGGGGTAGCCTCAACCCAACGACTCACATAATCAACGGCCAACAGAATGTACTCAAATCCCTGACTCTTAGGGAATGGACCCATGAAATCGAAAAATCTGCAAACTGTCCTCGCATCAGCGGCTCGGGCGGGGATAGCCTCAACCCAACGACTCACATAATCAACAGCCAACAGAATGTACTCAAATCCCTGACTCTTAGGGAATGGACCCATGAAATCGATGCCCCATGCGTCAAAAACCTCACAGAAGTGAATGAGCTGCATCGGCATCATATCACGCTGTCCACAAGTACCCATCCTCTGACAGTCAGTACACCTCTTCACGAACTCATCAGAGTCCTTGAAGAGGGTAGGCCACCACAAGCCGGATTGGAGCACTTTCTGTGCCGTTCTCCTCCCAGAATGATGTCCTCCTGCCTCAAGCTTGTGGCAATAAGTGAGGACGCTATGGTGCTCCTCCTGAGGAATGCACCGATGCCAGACGCTATCCCCTCCTTCGTAGTAAAGGATGGGATCCTCCCAGTGGTAGGACTTGGCCTTCGCGAGGAAGGTCTCAAGCCTCTGTCTGGGCCAATCTTGTGGGACTTTCCCAGCAACGAGAAAGTTCACAATATCGGCATACCATGGGAGTGAGGCGATAGCAAGGATCGCCTCATCTGGGAAGGTCTCACAAATGGAATCAATCTGCTCAAACTCCTCAGGCTGCTCTAAACGGGAGAGAAGATCCGCTACCACATTCTTAACTCCAGGCTTATCCTTGATCTCAATGTCGAACTCCTGGAGTAGAAGGATCCATCTAGTCAATCTGGCCTTTGCATCCTTCTTTGCCATGAGGTGTCGGATGGCGGTATGATCAGTATACAAAGTCACTCTAGATCCAATGATGTAAGATCTGAACTTATCTAGGGCGAATACTACTGCTAGCATCTCCTTCTCTGTGACTGTATAATTTCGCTGGGCAGAATCCAAGGTGCGGCTAGCATAGTGGATAGCAAAGGGGACTCCATCCCTCCTCTGTCCCAGCACAGCCCCCACGGCAAAATCAGAGGCGTCCGTCATGATCTCGAATGAGAGAGACCAATCTGGTGGCTGGAGGACAGGAGCCTCGACAATACAATGCTTGAGAGTCTCAAACAACGAAAGACACTTGTCATCGACAAGGAACTCGGTGTCTTTCATCAGCAAGTCAGTCAACGGTCGGGCAACCCTACTGAAATCACGAATGAATCGTCGATAGAATCCGGCGTGCCCCAGGAAAGACCGTAACTGCCGCAAATTGGACGGCGGTGTGAGTTTTCTAATGACATCAACCTTGGTCGGATCAACCTCCATTCCCCTGTTGGAGATGATGTGGCCAAGCACCGTCCCTTGAGTCACCATAAAGTGACTCTTCTCCCAAGAAAGAACCAAGCAGACCTCAATACATCGCTGAAGTACCCGGTCTAGGCAGTCAAGACAGGAGTCGAATCCGTCGCCGTAAACCGAGAAATCATCCATGAAGACCTCTAAGCACTCCCCTACCATGTCCGAAAAGATCGACAGCATGCATCTCTGAAAAGTCGCAGGGGCATTGCATAGCCCAAATGGCATGCGTCGGAAGGCGTATGTGCCAAAGGGACAGGTAAAGCTGGTCTTCTCCTGATCCTCAGGAGCGATGGCCACCTGGTTGTAGCCCGAGTACCCATCCAGAAAACAGTAATGGCTCTTCCCTGCCAGTCTTTCAATGATCTGATCAATAAAGGGCAGGGGGAAATGATCCTTCTTGGTTGCCTGGTTGAGTCTCCTGTAGTCAACACAAACCCGCCAAGAAGTGGGTACTCGTGTAGCAATCTCCTCTGCAAACTCGCTAATCACTATAGTGATGCCCGTCTTCTTGGGCACCACATGCAAAGGGCTGACCCACTTGGAGTCAGAGATGGGATAGATAAAATCGGCACTCCACCATTTCGAAATTTCCTTCATGACAACCTCTCTCAGATTTGGGTTCAGCCGCCGCTGGAACTCACGCGATGGCTTCGCCTCATCCTCGAGATAGATATGGTGAGAGCACAGGGCCGGACTAATCCCCTGGAGATCTGCTACGCTCCATCCTATCGCCTTGCGGTTCTTTTCAAGAACCCCCATCAGACGAGATTCCTGCTCTCCAGTCAGATCGGCTGAGATAATGACTGGGTACATCTCATGCTCACCCGCAAGGAATCTATACTTCAACGACGAAGGAAGTGGCTTTAGCTCTGGACAACTGGGTGCTGGAAAATCTGGCTTCGAAAGAAGTCGCATATATGCTGCCAACTCTGCCTGGGAGAATGAGAGCATACTCTCGTAAACTGGATCTGAAGAAGGCTGCTCAACTGAACTGTCTCTGATCTGCTCGGCATCTACCTCCTCCTCAGCTGTAGGCTCAGTGGAAATCAGGTCTGGCATGTAATCATCACAATCTGCCCACTCAGACTCTGACTCTGAGGGATCTGCATTACACAAGGTGGCATCAGTACCACCATCATCACAAAAATCCGTGTCGCGGTCAAGAACCTGCTCTGCTGCCTCTAAAGTATCCTGAACCAGGAATGTGCTCTCCAAGCTCTCCTCTGCTGTCATCTTTGCATCAACAGTGTCTGAAAATGAGAGGATGGCATGTGCTGCTGGGTCTGCCCAAATTGCCTCATCGCCTGTGATCACAAAGTCACAGTCCTGGTGGATGTCTACCCCTGCATATGTCAGCTGCTCTGTATCTGAAGTGGTCTCTGAGCATGATCTCTCTCTGGCTCTGCTGTCCTCGACCGTCTTTATTTGTACACTTTCACCCTCGACGTGAAAGTATACCTTCCCGCTATCATGGTCAGTCACCGCCTTGGCTGTGGCCAAGAACGGACGACCGAGAATGATGGGGGTATCGGTCACTGAATCAGGGATCTCCATGTCCAACACTACGAAGTCCATGGGGAATTGCAGGCCCTGAATGGTGACAACAACATCTCGTAACAACTCCTTCGACCTCTTGACAGATCTATCAGCAAACTGAAGGACTGTCCTGCTCTGTCTAAGAGTGCCCAACTCGAAGCGGTCGAGAAGGGCTGCCGGAAGGAGGTTGATCGACGATCTGCTATCTAATAGAGTACGGTCGAACCTCTGCTCACTGATATGACATCTGACATATGGGGCTCCTGAATCTGGCCTCTTGGCCGGCAGACGGTTCTGGATCGTGAAACACGTGGCTTTCGTCAACACATGGATCTCAGAGTGGTGGTTCCTCCTCTTCCTCCTGACTGTGGTCCTGTCTCTCAATGAACACTGAAGAAGGGGGATGTGCTGCAAAGCCTCCTGAAGAGTCAGCTGTATGTGAAAACGATCTATCATCTGCTGGCTGAACTCTTCCTGATCTCTCTTTTTTGGATTTTCTGTTTTCTTCCCCTTTCCCATCTGGATCGGCTGGAAGACTCGCGGCCTCAGTACCGCACTCTGGCTCGGCATCGTGGGTGGCCTCAGTGTTACCTCCTCGACCTGGTGAAACGGCGACCTCAGTACCACCGGGGGAATCAACATCCTTGGTGGCATCAGTACCACCGTCGTCATCCTCCTCGTCGGGTGCTCTAGGTGGATCCTCATGATGTAGCTCAGACGAGGCGCCGCCTGCTGACATCCTACCGCTCCTAAGTGTGTCAAAATCAGTATCAAACAGATATCCAGTTATATCACCAAATGTATCACTAGGAGTGGTATACTCAGTACAAGCTACCTGCTCAGATTTCCGCTTTAGGCTGTTGGGGTTCGGCTCTATCTGGGCAGGGATGGCAGCCTTCCCTCTCACAATGTCCCGTATCTCCTGGCGGAACTCGTCCATCTCCCGTCTGAAGGTAGCCTGTTGATCCGTGAGGAGGCGGGCTATGTCATCCAAAACAGGGTTCTCATGGGAACCCGATGGGTAGCCTCTCCGGTAGTGAGGCTGCTGGATCTGTTGCTGGTGTTGAGAGGGATATGGGTGATGCTGCTGCTACTGGTGAGGCTGATCTCGCCTCCAAGACTGTCCCTGTTGATAGGGACGAGGACCATAGGATGACTGCTGCTGCTGTTGGTGCTCTCTCTGATGGCTGTACTGGCCACCCTGTCCTGACGGCTGCTGCTGGGGCTGGGTACCTCCGTTCCCCCACCAGAATCTGGGATGGTCTCGTCGGATACCGGGCTGAGGGCGGTCATACCAAATCCCGTTGACATCCGTCAACGGCTCTGCATCGTACTGGGCTGGCGGAAGTACTGCCATAGGCTGATCCGGCTGGTATATCACCATCTGCATGTCTGGAGATGGTGGTGACTGGTAGGTAGGCTGCAGCTGCTGGTACGGCTCTGCCTGTACAAAGTGAACCTGTCTAGGCTGCTGGTGTGAGCTGGAGCGCTGGGACGAGCTGCTGCTGCTGCCGGAGTCGCCTCGCGACTGAAGACGGGGCTGGGAAGCCGTCTGTGCCTCCTGGAGACACATGAGCTGGGTCTTCATGTCGCTCAGAGTCTGTGCCATCTGCTCCATCTGAGTGATGCCCTGGCACTGCTTCTTCTTGATCAGCTCCATCCGATCTAACTTCTCGCTAATGATGCCCATGTTCGCAGCTGTGGACTCTGCCTGTGCTGTTGCTACTGCAGACGAACTGGAAGGACCGGCATCGATCCGTGCTATCCTCTGGTACTGTACGGGTCCTGGCTGCTGGGGTCTGCCCTGAGTGTACAACCTGGTCTGGGACATCACCATGTAATTCTCGGCCATCTCCTCGTAGATGGCCCATACCTGGTCGTGATCCTTGGCAAAGTAAGACCCGCCACAAGAAGCATTCACCAAGCCCTAAAGCTCTGGTGTCAGCCCGCTGAAGAAGCTCTGAACAAGGTTTGGCTTGGAAATGTCGTGGTGCGGGCATCTGTCGGTCAGCTCTTGAAACCTCTCCCATGCTTCGTGGAACTGCTCGTTGGGGAGCATGGAGAAGTTGCTGTCAGGGCTCTAGCGGCGTTCGTCCGCTTGAGTGGATAGTACTTGTGTAAGTACTCGGCGCGGAGCTGCTCCCAAGTGTAGACAAACTTCCCCAAGTGCTTCAGCCAGGTGGCTGCTCTGTCTGCTAAGGAAAAGGGGAAGGCAATCATCCGTATGGTGTCCTGGTCCACCTGACGATCGTGGACAGTACTGCATATCATCTCAAACTCCTACAGGTGGAGTTGAGGCTCCTCTGTGGCCAAACCATGAAACCGGGAAAGGAGCTGCAAAGTGTTCGGGGGGAACTTGAAGTCCCCCACGATGGCTGGTAGCACCACCCAACGGTGTGTCAAAGTCGATCCAGGATTGTGGTTATCCCGCATCGGTCTCGGTGGTCCTGCTCCTCCTGTTGCTGCTGCTGCTGCCGTGGCTGCGGCTGCGGCGGCAGCTGTCGCATCGTCGGGTCCTCCTCCTCCTCCGCGGTTCTCGTGGTCGGCTCTCATATGCTCAAGCTCTCTCCTCATCTCTATCATGAATGCTACCTGATCCCTCAGCTGCTGCTGCACTGACTCGAGGGAGGCGATCAGGGTGGAGTTGATCGAACCCTGGTCCAAAACGAAATGCTGATCTCCCCGTGGACCTCCAGTACAATCATCAGAACTACCGACCATCGTTTCTGAAAAATAAAAACAACCGAACTCAAGTGCCGATAAATCCTCTGTCTGTCTCTCCTCTGGCACTGTCATCTCGGTATCAGAAGAAGGGTGGTCGAGAGGGAACAGGGTGGAGTCATACTCGGGTTCGGAGAGCAGGTCTGAGATCCCACGAACCGACCTAGATGAATGGGCCGGAGTGCAAAAAAGCGGTGCAGCTAGAGGCTGCCTAAGAGACCTCCTGCCCATCATCGTGATCTGGCGAGTAAGGCGGATGAGATCTGGAAAAACTACGATCAAAAGCAGACCCCCAGTTCACCAACGCAACGCGAGCTGAAGACCGTAAAAGTTCAGTCAAATTATCTTGTCAATTTTTATTTTGGTGAACAATCAAAATATCAGAGCGATTACGTGACCTGTTGGGATACCCGATACTCTCCCAACCGAATGTCCCGCACAGAAGAGTCGGTAATCAGTCGAGATGAGTACCGGAGGGCTTTACCTAGTGTACAGGTCACTCTCTCGCACAAGCAAACCAAGCAATGAGGGGGTTGCTCTCCCCAAGATAAATTTTTAAGTCAGGTGTCTTTTAGGGTCGATAGTTTTAGCAGTCATAATTTTATGGTTTTTTCTTTTTTAGATATTTTTAATGCAAGCAAAAAGGCCTAACGAATTTTTCGGTTCTCCTGGTTATTAAGTCAAAAACAGGGGGAGAAGACGAAAAAGTCGATGCACGAAAATCAATGATGCATGCAAAGATAGAAATGCGTACATGTCTCCAGCACTATACATGCAATATGATCCGCGCAGAATTTTAAAGACAGAAATAAAACTACCTATATGGTGTAGCGGAAAACCGAGTCCTAAGCAGGTAACTTCTATTCGAAAGCACCGTCTAGCTGGTCACTCGCCCTCGATCCAAAGAGTCCGGTATAGACCCACCCCTCCTCTTCTCGACAGGTCGAGTTCAGGAGTAGCGCTTGACGGGGCAGGCTCGCTGCGCGTAGGCTCTCAGGAAAGCGACTCAGCTATTTTTATTAATGATTTATTAGTAGGTCCAATTAACGATTTATAGGTACGAGCAGTCTATTAGGTGTGTGGATCCTACTGAGTACGACACAATCAATCAGAAATTTCTACGGCTAGGGACTCGATAAAAACCGCGTAAAACCGTAAGAGGCAGTAAGGGGAAACCGCGCAAAAACCGCGTAAAAATCGAACTAGCTAAAAGAGTCCCCCGAGCACACCGGTGCTCGGCGAAACAGACCCCGAAAGTCCAAGTCTCTGAGTGTACCTTTATTATTACAATTCAAATAAGCGGGAAATAAAACTAATCTAAACTATGCTACTCCGCGGCTATTCCGCGGCTCCCGTGCTCGTGCTTGCTCCTCGTGTTCTCCTGCGGCTCTGTAAAGAAGAGAGCCGCCTCCGGTTCCCGTGGTTGCTCGGCTTCCGAAGAAAGCCGCCTCGGTCCTCGGGCCCTCGCAAGAAAATAAACAGAACGTCAAACAATTATTCAATGCATCAAAAATAAAAAATTCAAATAAAAATGTTTTTATGTATTTTATGATTTTTAATGTTTTTGATTAATTTTTGGGATTTTTCTGATGTTTATTTAATTTTATAAAAATAAAACAATGCAAGAAAATGGAGGTACAGTCCAACCGAGCTTGAGGGACTTAGATAAGATATCTAAAAATCCCCAATAAGCCTGGAGGTGATTTTCCTGTAAGGAGGAAGAAACAAGGAAACTTTAGGCACCTTAATTACTAATTTTGGGTTTTTAAATTATTTATTAGAATTTTTATAAGTTTTTAGGTGTTTTACAATTTTATGAGTTTTATATATTGAAAAAAGGCCAAAATTGGCTAGAAAATCAAACACAACAAACTAAACAGTTGCTATTTTTTGCAATTTTTAGATAAGTTTTAATATTTTTTGTGATTTTTCAAATCAAACAGTAATGAAAAAGGCTGTTTTTGATTTTTTAAAATATCAAATCAAAACAAAGTTCTGGACTATTTGGTAACAGGTACCAAAAGTTCGAGGACCTGTTTATAAATTACCCACAAATTAGCGTACATGCACAAATAAATCACGCACAGGGGTATAAATGCAATTTCCTAAAAATATTCATTCATTTCATAACAATCCAGAACTATAGGGCTAACTATGCAAATATCCCAAAAAGGCACGTGTCGATGCACGTGCTACACTACAAACAGGGGTATATATGCAAATAAAGAAACATATAGGGTCCGAAGCGCAAATGTACCAAAAATAAAACAACTGACTAACGTATTTACAGGACTAAATGCGAAATAAAATAAATAGAGGGGCCTAAGTGATAAGTTACCATTTTATTAATGAGGTCGTTGGATGGGTGCCACGTATGCGGATGAACGGCTGGGACTAGGTGGCACCCAACGAAGGAAGCCTTCTTCTGATCGAGCGGCTGGGGTGTCTCCACGTGGAGGATCGGTCGGCTGGGAAGCGACGTGGGATGACCTTGCTGATCGGACGGTCTCGATCAACCCTCCAAGGGTCGACGGTGATGGCTGCTCCTCGAACGGACGGTGGAGATCAAATCTGGAGCTGGGGGTGCATCGAACGGCTCTGAAAGGTAGAGGACGATCTGGGTATCGGCGAACTTCGCCGGGGCTGGGTGTGCTCGGTCGTCCTCCTCGCGGCCTGCTGAAGATTGGAGAAGAAAGCTGCGGGCCTTCCGCGTCGGGTACTGGCCTCCGATGACCCAACGGATCCCTGGGGAGCTCCGACGAGGTCGGCGGAGGTTAAGCGCCTGCTCCTGAATGGTCGGACCCTCAGATGGGCTCGACGGTCCCTGCAAAGCACAGCAAAACGCTCGCGGGTCGAGGGCAAAATGCCTCGACCCTGTGAGAGGGGGTGAAGGTGACTGGTGAGGCGGAGCGGTCGAGCTCGGCAAGGGGTGGACGGAGGAGCTCGAAACCCCAGCTCCTGTGCGAGCTCGGGTTGAGTGGAAGGGCGTAGAACATGCGCGGGAGGAAGACGGAGGCGATGGTGAGGTCCGATGATCGGGGTGATGGGTGACTGATAACCGCCCCGCACCCTTAGTTAACTCGGTCAAATTAATGTCCAAATTAATTAATAGTTCGTTGCAGTCGGATACGAGAGGCTAGTCAAAAACCACTTATCATTTAATGTTAAGTTAATTTTAAGCGGCAAATAATTTTTTTACTTGGTGGAGTCCAAGGTCGATCTCAGGGAGGCATCTGTCTCCTTAGGTGAATTTTAGCAAGTGTCCAAGTGTTGATTTTCGAGGAGTAATTTTTTTGGTCTTTTTTTCTTACTTTTTATGCAGACTTATGCGGAAAATGCAAGCCAATTTAATGTTTCAATTTAATTAATATATCAAATGAAGTCCAAAAATTATGAAAATTGGCCAGATGGTTAATGATGATGAAAATGACCTACACTAATTTTTTTGGAATTTTTCGACACTGAATAAATTTACTGTGAATTAAAAGAGCAGACAGGGTGATTTTCAATATTTAATTTTTAATAAATATCAAACCACAATGTTTTCAACATCTAAAATTATCCTAGATAGATCTAATGATAAGTTACCTAGGAAAATTGACAGATCTTAATTTCACTGTGAAATGAATTAACTAAAATTAAATTAAGAAAATCACTCAACAATTTATTTAGGCCACAATGTGCGTGCAAATGACATGAAATTTTTATGGTATGTTAAGAATATTGTCCTTAAGCTATTGTGAATTTTTGATGATTTTTGGAAGCACAGAGAATTAACTATAAATCAAAAGGTGTCACTGGGCAAAATATGTCAAAAATTAACCAATCAATTCATTAATAATTCAACTAAAATTACAAAAATATGACACGTGACCCAATAGTCAGAGGACAAAATTCTCAACAAAATGCAATTTTTAGATTTGCAAAATGATGTAAAATGCAACCTAGGGATGTGTGCAAACACAGGGGTGTAAATGCAATACAGAAAAAATAATAATACAATAAGCAAATATGCTGACAGGGACTAAAATGCAATTACCTATAATACTGGGGACTTGAATGCAAATTCTCCACAGGGCACGTGCTCCTCACGTGGGCTCAGCTTCACAGGGACCTCTTTGCAAATATGGAAAGCTCCAGGAGCCTCTGTGTAAATTACCCAGGCCGCACGTGCCCCTCACGTGGGCGGCCTAGGCTCGGATGGCTGCAGAGGCTCGGATCTAGGCTCGGGCGCTCTGGAGGTCTGGAGTGAGGCTCGTGCGACCCGAACCTAGGCTCGGAGAAGAGGTTCGGGAGACTGGGCTACGTGGCGTAATGAAGGCCCTCGGATCGAGATTGATCCAAGGGGTGTCGGTGCGGACACGTGGCCTAACCTCGGGCCTTTGGATCGATGATGATCCACGGTCTCTGGGCTCGAAGAAGACGGCGACGTGGCTCGCTGAGGACCGCTGGATCAGAGGCACGATCGACGGTTGGAAGCTGCTGCGGTGAGGTGACGCGTGGCGATGTGGGGGCCGTTCGATCGATGTGATCGAACGGCAGCTGCTCTTCTGCTCCAACGATCCTCCGCCGCCTGCGGAGGAGAAGGCGGGGTTCTGGTGAAGGTGTTGTAGCTCCGCCCGTCCTTCCTCGAGGCGCTGACGCTCTCCGACTTGTCGGAGATATCCCAGAAGCTGCGCGAATGGTCGATGAAGGCTCTGGTGGCCTCAGAAGTGAGAGAGGGCCGTCGGGAGTTGCTGACGACGAAGCTCGAAGTCGTCTCCGATGAAGCTCCGATCAGTGACAAATGAAGTACCTGCAAGGGTCAGAGACTAGCCGAAGCTCGTGCGTGCTTGTGTGGAGAGGTGAAGGTAGTCGGCGAGGCCTAAGGCGAAGGGGGGGCGGTCGGGCGATGGAGCTCCGGCCAAATGGCGGAGCTGGTGATCGGAATGTTGCGAGGTGTGTCGTCGGAGGTCGTGAATGGTGTCGCGAGGATGAGAGCTTCGACGCGAAGCTCAGCGAGATGAAAGGGAAGCGAGAGAGTGACCGGTGACGGCGAATAAAGTCGGAGAAATCAGAAATAAAAAAAATAAGAAACGATCGGAGAGGAAATGTAGGATTTCACCTGGGGATTGGGCCTCCTGCTTGAGGTCCAGGTCGTCGCTCGAGGGTCGGTGATCGCTCGAGCTCGTGCAGCTGCTCGTGGGAGTCGCTGCGACACGGCGGAGCTGCCGTGGATCTCGCCGGAGCTGATACCCTTCGTCGCTCGAAGACGCGTCGAATTGCTGTCACCAATGGGAAGATCTGAGCTCAAGGAAGCTCTCTGGAGTGGCGGATGAGACAAAGTTGCCGATGCCACGTGGGGCCCCCGGAATGGGCCACGTGGCCCAATCAGATTTATTCGAGGGGCTTTTTGGATTTTTGAGGCCAAGATGGCCAGAATTTGAGAAACTCAAAACATGAAAGTTGTAGATCTTGATGAGATCTACAAGTTTCATGTTGACCAAAACTGGAAAAGAGATCAAATGAAGACACGAAATATTTTTGAGGGTATTTTTAAGTCTAAAAATACCACGAAATTTTAACCACTGAAACTGAGATTCATCAGTGACGTGACCGGAATCAGAGGTGGACGGCGACGACGCAAATTGGGGGAAAATCAAATCAAAGAAAAAAGAGGGAGAATCTAAGCTACCTGGGTGGAGGAATCGACTAGGGACGAGCAACTGGTGCTCTGGGTCCTTGCCTCGAGGACCGTCGGCGTCCGAGGCTCTGGCGCTACCTCCAGGCGGCGCACAGCGGAGCTAACTCGCCGGATCAGTGGTTCCCTGCTCCCTCCTCGCTGCGACACCTTCTGGAGCAAGCTGTCACTCTCGTCAAGACGGTGGAGGTCACTGGGTGGTGAATAAATGAGCCAAAGATACGGAATGAGGTGGCGGAGCTCAGCCCTTATACCGCCAGGAGTCCGATAAGAATGGGTCGGGTAGGGCAGCGTGAAGCGCGGATCTCGAGGCGGGCACCCCGGCGAGGGTGTCGGATGTGTCGTGAGTGAAACAGACCCAGGGTTTAGGTGCTAGGTGGTCGGGTTTAGGCGCTAGAATTAGGAGAAATCGGGTCGCCCGCCTAATACCCGTGAGAGGTGGTCCTGGGGGGGGGGGGAGTTGACCGGGCGTCAACAACCCCCGTGGACCAATGGGGTCAGGCCACGTGGAAAATATTTAGAAAATAAATTAAAAATAGTAAATGGCCGATTTATTAAAAACTCAAAACATGAAATATTTTTGTTTTAATTTTTTCTATTTTTTAGTGATTTTTAATTAATTTTTTAAAATAAAAATAGGGTACTTACAATATAGTACTATACATAGGTATATACATAATATAGGATTTTTAATTTTGATTTTTAATTAGTTATTTTTATACATTTTTATCCCTATTTTATATTTTATTTATTTATATCATAAAATAAGGAATAAAAGGTATTTTTATTTTATTTTTATTATTTATATACAATAGTGAAATAAATAGATAAATACATCTATGTACATGGTATATATATACAATGTATTTTTGGTTTTTTAAATTTTGTGCTTTTTCTTTTGTTTTTGTTTTTATTTATTTATTTATTTATTTACAACATAAAAGATAGAATATTTACAAATCTTTATAGAAATTAATTTATTTATGTATAAGGTGAAATAAATCTAAGTGTGGTTGTATGTACATGGTGGATATATACATAAGAGACTTTTTATTTCTTTTTTAATTTTTCTATTTTTGTTTAGATTTTTGTAATAAATATATACACAATATGTACAAGTCATTTTTATTCTATTTTTGGAGGAAAATATATTTTTATTTTGTTTACACACATGAGCACCCTATCTCTCTCTACTTTGGCTTTTATGCGGTCAGGCCCATACTGAGCCCTCCCTTGGGATTATGTCGCTCAATATTTATTCTAAATATTTCCCTCTTTTTCTTTTGTATCTTTATTCTTTTATTTTTGCACAAAAACATGCTAATTAGTAAACTTTATACAATGCATGCTTTTGGTAATTATTTGTATTTACATGAATATACATGCATTTGCAAATGTTTTTGTAGCTAAAATATAAGAATAAAGAGTGATGAATGGGTATTCATCAACGATTGAAGGAGGTTGCCGATGTCGAATGACCGTTGTGGTACTTTGCATTTCCTATCTCATGTTGTTTTGCTATGTCGTCGACGATAACCAAAGTGCTTTTCCTTTCTTGATCCGTATAAATGCCCGCGATATAGAAGGAGAAGGAAACTTAGAGCTTCCACATCCCCTTCTCTCGTGATCTCTGCAACATGCATTGAAGAAGAAAGAAATCGATCTCAAGGTAACACAATTCAAAGCTAAGAATTAGAAAAAAAGAATGTTGCTGCTTAAATAATGTCTTTGCTGGAAGGATTATGTGGAGTTTGTGGGGTTTGATGTTTTAGTGGATTCTGATTTGATCGAAGCTATATTAATTACATGCTAAAATGTTTGAAATTTTCCCATGGGAGTGTAGATATGGCTCATGTGTCTACACGACGCTTAAATGCTTCTTCATTGGTATTTGATTGTTTTTGTTGCGGAAGATTAGATACAGGCACAGAAGCTGCATATTTTTTAGGCATATCTTCTGCTTATGATTTTATGTGATGATTGTAGTCGATCTAAAACTTTGCTGGTGTTTGTTGATTCGCGTGTCTAACTCATAACTTAATTCGAGAACTGGATTGCATTCAATGTCAAACAATGGATTATGATATCGTGAAACATCTTGCAGAGAGATATGATTTCAATGATGATGCTTCTCATGGTAACTATCAACATAGTTCCGTAAAGAAAATTAGCTTTTATTGAGTTGTGACCTATTTACTACATAATATCGAATTTTAACATAACGATACAATAAAATTGATTATTTTTAAAATATAGTTTGTTCTCTATCGACGATCAAGTTCTCGTGCTCGAAAAAGATTGAAAACATGTACTCGATCAGGTATTGGTGGCATTTCTTCTCCTTGCACATACTGTAGATGTACTCGATGCTTTTATATTTCTTTCATAATAGTGTATGAAGTTGTTGTTGATAACTATACATATAAATCATGGCTATTTTAATATAACTTTCCATAGAGTAATTTCTAAGTTTGGTACTATCTTTATGGATCAAGTTTTTTTTGGCATTGTTATCACTACCTAATTAGTATTTACATATAATATGCTTATGCTTAAACTACTGCTTTTAAATCATTGTTTATTTTCGAAGTAAATTTTCTTCGTATTGATATTTGTGAACAATCGAGCATTATAGTCTTTATTTACTACTCTATGTTACGTCTTCAACCTAAGAGAGCGTACTCTGTTCTGATCACTATAGTCGTGCAGGGAGAAGTCTGCCGGCCTGCCAGGGTCTTACTTTCAGAGGAGGCTACCAGATTGTGGATGCTTCTGGAGTCTGGTATGATAGGTTCATTTCTTAATTTTCTGTTCTTTTACCGGTAGGGAAGATTTGAAGGGTCTTGCCCCATGTTCAGGGTGTTTTCTTTATCTTATAGCTATTTGTAGTTTGACATAGATTTGTTTTCTTTACGATATGTGAAGATTTCCAACCTTCTGATCCACGTTAAAGTGGTAATCCACGAAGATGTTTTGGTTTTTTATCCATGTTCGGGGTTTTTTAATCATATACTTATTTATAGTTTTGACTTCCATTTACTTGCTTCACGAAGATTTAAAATCATTTACGTGGCTATCCACAAACGTGTTCTGATTTTGACTTTGACAGCTTACATTCTATCTACAATATTATGGTTCCACTAAATATTATATCTCAACCTTGTGATTGTGTGATTCTTATTAGTGTTGTGAGCAGTATAAGCAAAGGCACCATGGTTTATGCTTTCGATATTATGTCTCTTTTGGTAATAAAAACCTTTTGTTATATAATTCTTATTAGTAACTGAACTTGACTTCATGACTCAATGAATATTCACAAATTCAGTAATGATGCTTCCATATGTAGTTTCTAAATTTCACACATATTACATCTTGCCAAAAATCGTCCACAAATCATTTTATGTGCTTCTCTTACATAATTACTTGCATAAGAAAATATTATATATTTCTATTATCTTAAATTCCTATAAGCTGCGTTATAATTCGACATTTTTCAATGGTGGAATTTCGATCATGCAGATTGTTGTTGCTCGAAGTGCAGTGGATTCAAGGTTTGAGGACATGGTTCTCAAATCTAGAATAAGATCTCCAAAATATATATACTTGGATCAAATAACTCCTCATCTTAGAGCTTAGTGGTAAAAGTCCCTTAATTGTATGTAAATATACATAGGGTGCCCTCCCAATGGAACATGGTCCTTCCAACTTGCAGGAAGGTCAAACAATTTGGCTATTAGATCCATTTCTAACTGATGTGATTAAAATTACTAATATTATACAAAACGAGATCGCAATAACCATTGTATCCTCAAATTATGGGAGGCCAAATATGGTAATGATAACATGATGGTGGCATATAGTGGACTAAATCTCCTTAATTATTTTCAAAAAATAACCTTATTAAATAAAAAATAAGGGTGTAGATAGTCAAATTGACTCCCCTCTGTGGCACACATAATTTATCTTATATTTGAGTACCTTCATACAATTTGCCTTTGTTTTCTATTTCTATCAGCGGTAAAAACTTACAAATGATATATACCCATAACCTGAAGCTAGCGAATTCAATATGAATTCGATATATATTACGATTGTCCAACAAACTTCAATATTTACAAGAAAATTTGAATGTTTTCAAGACGGAGTCTTTGTGAATTACGTACACACTACCCGTGCAACGCACGGGCTTTACACTAGTTATTCTTATATGTTGCAATCAAAAGAACAAAACATTCACATTTGTTTAGAAGTGAATCACTTCAATAAAATTGGACTATAGTGATATTTCTGTTCAAAACCAGTCACTAAATCAATTGTTGTCAATTACATAGTGACGACATTTATTCGTTGTGAAATGATTTTCTATATTTGAAATTAGTGACTAATATCATATTCATCGCTATATCATTAACAAAAGTTCATATAGTGACACTTATCCGTTGCTATTGATCGTGTATGTAAATGAATAGTGTCACAATATTATCCTTATATACATTGAGAAAGGGATACAATCCATGGAGTAGGTAGCTTACCTACTCCATTCTCATATTTTGCCACTTTTTTTTTGAAAAATGCTTCAATGGATTTTTATAATTATACCCCTCTAACATGTCATTCAAAATTCGTCAGAAATAGAGACTCCTATGCCTCCATTCAGAACATGTAATTTTAACGATGTTAGATTTGTCGTCATCGACCTGTTCTCGATGGATGGCATAGGGTTCTATGTTTATGATAAAATTTGAATGACATATTAGAGAGATATAGTTATGAAAATCCATGAAAGTATTTTTCAAAAAAATAAAAAAGGGGTAAAATATGAGAATGGAGTAGGCAAGTTACCTACTCCAGGAGTAGGATCTCTTTCCTCAAATACATGTATAGGAATCTTCGATAGTATTACGATTTTGGTAAATCTATCAAATAGTTTTTTATGCAGATCGGATAGTGTCATAATATTATCCTTATGCGGGCATGGCTTTTTAATTTCTATAGATGTGTTGTGCTTACCCGTGTATCTAAATGTGACAATTTTTCGTGCATGCATATACATGTATGAATAACTTTAACAGTATTCCAGGCACTGCAGGGTATTATAGGAACACATGAATATACAAAAACAATGCATATTACTAACTAAATGCTGTACGGATATGATGTCTTTATAGTGAAGAAAATAATCTTCTTTGACTTTTGTATTACTCCTCCTTACAATATAGTTGTACATTATTTCAATAAATTTAAACACATGATGATATCCAAGGTATGGTATGATGATTTCAATAACAAATACCCATTACTATTATACATACAAACAATATAAATCAGTTTTTTTAAATAACATTCACTTTCTTCTTGTACTACTCTTCTCTTGTATATTGTACCTAACATTTTTTTCTGAGCACATGGAGTCCTTATGGCTTCTTCAATAGGTGGATATGGCAAGGACCTTGTAATCGCATTGTATACTTTGCGCGCATGGAGTCGGAATTACAGTGCCTGACTTGGACAGCTTAACGTTGTTGCAGAAGCTCTTAGTCGATGCACCCAAGTTGATGTCCTCGACTACTATCCCTTGGCATGGAATGACCTTGCTACAATCAAAGGTAACCGACACATCCGTTGCACTAGTTCCTTTGATGTTCTTGTATTTGATGTCACTTACGGCAACCGCTGACGGCTGAAGAAGTTTAAATATCAGATGATTTGTATATATTCATCAACATAATCCAAATGGATGCATATTGTTATGGTCATACCTGGTCTTTGCATGGCTTGGAAGAGTCACAGTAGTTTTGATCGATAATTACGGGGTCTTGACATTGTTCATAATGATGTTCCTGAATGTGATATTTTTTGCATTTCCATGGCCACCTTGCATTCAAATGTATATATCATTGTTAATTAACCATGTCTGTGAAGAATAATTAATAAGTGGTGAATATTTACCTGCCATGTCTTGATTCGAGCTCCATTTGTGGTACCATGAAGGGTTGCTGTGTCCACCAATACATTGGAAACATATGCTTCTGAGTTTCCCTTTCCTAAGCTTCCGATACTACAGAATAATATATATAACAACAACCAATTGGGAATCATAAATAGAGAGGAAATCATATCATTGTAAGTCCTCCATGGATTGAGCTCAATATATAGATTACCTGATACCATGCCCTGGTCCGCAGTTGATATTGGTGACTGTAACATCTTGTGATCCGCTTACGATCGATATGCAATCATCACCTTCATTGAAATTACAAGTGGTTACATTGGATCAATGGTTCTTTTTGTATGGTGATTAGTTATTTACAATCTAAACATACACACCTGTAGCTATATCACAGTGGTCTATCTGGATGTTCTTGGTACCGGTAACATGGATTCCGTCGGTGTTGGGACTAGTCTCTGGAGCAGTGATAGTGAGATCAGAAATCTCGACATCGTTGCTTTGCGCGAAGGTAACATGCATTTGTTGACTATTCTTAAAGAACAAATGCTCTACCCGTAATTTGTTGCAAGAATTAAAGGTCATTGCCTATAAGAAATATCAATTAGATTTACATTTATAAATGCTCTAACATTTAAATAGAAGTATACTGGAATATGTACATACAGTGGGGGCATCCGTACAGGGCTGCATGAGCAAAAGAAGTATTGTTAGTCTATATCTTAACAATACCAATAATATAGATTGAAATTATAGAATGGCAAATGAAATTAGCTGGTTCTTAGTTACTTGAGATTTGTCGACTTTACAAGAGTTCTTCCACCATACTTCACCATTTCCATTGATGGTACCACCACCTTCGACGTGGAGATTATCTACTCCTACGAATTCGATCCACTGCTTACGATTCTTGCCGTTCCAATCTGAGATTTTTGCGGAAGCCAACAAAGTTCCTTGGATCTAATCAAAGCACACATATTTAATCTTTAATTGATGGCTAAAATGAACAATTTTGAAATAGGAAATGTTTCCTATATACTAACCCTCACTGTAAAATTGGACATGCATGGTCCTGAGAAAGTGATAGGCTTAAGAAGGTATTGGCCGACTCCTGAAACTAGAAAGATCGATGGGGTAGTCGACGAACATGCATCCTTCCAAGCATCAACAAATGCCTAGAGTACAATGTAAAATAATTAACATTGTTTATTGTAAACTCATTTTGTTGTTGCGAGATCATACATATATGTACCTGAGTGGCATCCGAGCCATCTCCTTTAGCTCCGTAGTTCTTCACGTCGATCACTTTAGTCGTCTGAGAAGGAGAAGATTTGCTTACGCCTCCGGCCTTTCACATCAGAAGCAGCGATTGATCTTCGTTGTATCCTAGGCTGATTCCGGCGTTGTCGTAGTATCTTGCATAACAAGGCAACAATTGGAGAGAGCACACGAGTGAGAGGAAGAAGAGCAAGGAGGTGTTTGGGAGAGACATCGATGAGGAGATATTGTTCTAATGGAAATGTAAGAGATATTGTTGTTGTTATTGTAGGTAATTAAGACTTGAACATATATATAGCAATTTATAGGGGTTTGATACGTGCATGACATTGATAGTGTTCCTCTTGATATATATCACGAGCTTCATGGGAGAGTACTTTGGTTAACTCTTAGAGTTAAATCACACGAAATTATCATTTAAGTTGGAATAGACGGCTTCTTACCTTTATAATTGACTGCTGCATTTTTTTAATTATCACGTGAGCTATGTATTACAGGAAGCAATCCTACATTTTCGTTATGTTTTACGCAAGAAGAATCTGTGTTTAATTAAAACACCTTCCAATATAATTATATGTATTGTACACAGGAGTCGATCATATAGTCGCCGTTGATGGCCAGAAAACTAGTGATTTTAATAGCACAGCACACATAATTAATTAATTAATTAATTAGCATAGATAGATAGAAAAACGTACCTCGAACAAATTATGACTTCCTGATGAAACGTCAGAGGGCAAAAGATTTGACTTCTTAATTGATATGGAAACGTGATAATGACGTCTCATAAAATGTGGCCATAATTAATATCGCGTAACGGGTTCGTATAGATCAGGATGATGAATGGGTAATACTTCTGGGATTCATGCACGTACTGTCCTAATTAGAAAATAAAAACAACAACATAAATATGCTGAATGTCCAACAATCATACATCGACCTCATTTTCCATTGAATATCAAGTTCAATCCAATAAAAAAATAAGATTACAATGACCTTTTTTTAATCCGTCGCAACATTGTTCATTTTTTTAATATATGACGACAAATATTATTCGTATCGAAATTATTTTTTATATCTGAAACTAACGAAATATCATACCCCTTAGTCATTAGAATTTGCATATGTGGACTTGTTCTGATCTGGATTATTGAGGAATCTTGACCATAGAATGGTGGAACTTAGAGGTTGTTGTGTTTTAAACATATATCTTAATAAGGTTCCGACAAACTAATAACCCAAAGGTCTGATTGAACTCCATACTTCAATTTAATGAAGATAAGTTTATTAATCAACCTTGATTCTTTTTCTTTTCTTTCTATTTTCACTTCCTTTTCAAATAAATATTTGCTAAGGGACTAACAAAGCTAAAGTATAGGGGGTGATAAATCTCTGATTCTCACTTTTTATTCTTTTATTTTAACTCTTTTTCTTGGTAAAATATTTGTAAATTATTGCAAATAAAATAACTTAGGAAATTGCATGCCTGAGTAAGATTGCATATTTAGCATGCATTTTTGGCAAAAATAAAAGAATGAAGGAAAAGAAAAAGAATGATGTATTTAGAACAATATAGAGTGACCCAAACCCCAAGAGAATGTCAAACCTTGACCTGATCGTAAAAATAAAATAAGTGGAGAGAGATATGACTCACTATGTAATGTACATAATGCTTATATTTATAAATATTATTTACATATTTATTTTTGATAAAATAAAACTAAAGAATTATTTTCACACCCTTTTAATTTCTAAAAATAATCAAAAAAAATTAAATAAAATAAAATCCTCCATTCATTGTACAACACACATGTATATATATTGCATCCTTTATTTATTATACACCTATAAAGAATTTAGAAAATTAAAATAAAAATCTATTTACACTCCTAGAAAAATGTGATAAATAAATAAAATATAAAAGAAAGGTATTTTTGTAAAAAAATTAACAAAATAAAAATACGTGTACATAATACATAAGTATATTATACATGTATATAATATTATATAGGGTCATATGTGGCTGCCCCCTAGGGGCAGCCAACATGGCTGCCCCCGCCTTATTTGGGCAAATTTTTTTATTTTTTTTGAAAAATAGCACCATGTACATTCATCCCTATATCCCTCCTATATGTTATTCGAATTTCGTCAGAAACAGAGACTCCTACGGCCTCCATCCGGACAGTAATTTTTTAACGGTAACAGGATTTTTTTAAATCGATACCATCGAGATGGAGGTCATAGGAGTCTCTGTTTCTGACGAAATTCGAATGGCATATAGGAGAGATATAGGGGTGAATATACATGGCTTTATTTTTCAAAAAAAATAAAAAAAACGCCGAAAAATGGGGCGGGGGCAGCCCCATTTTTTCCTATTATATATTGTATATTAACTCAGTTATTTGTCATAAAACTAATTTAAAATCGTAGAAAAATACCTTGAAAAATAACAAACATTTTTATTTTATACACTTGTTAATTTAAATTCATTTATTATTTTTATTTAATTATCTTTATTTAACTTTCCATTTTGTTTTCTAGCTTATCTTGTCCTTTCCCTCTGTCGCTTTTGATTGGTCGACATCAGCCCTGTTGACTTCGGTCAACTGGTCCCCTCCTTATCTTTTTCTCCCGAATCGGATTTGCTCCGATCTTTTCCCATTTTTCCTGACCCAATCCTATCACCTCCTACTCCTATTAAAAGCCCGACCAAGGGGCGTGGATCCCTAATCCACGCCCGATCCTCACTCTTCTGATCCGCACCTCGGTTTGTGTGATTTCTCCCGATCTTCCCGGACCTGGCACACCTATAAAACCATCGCACCCCCTCCCCTTTTCCACCACCTTCAGTTGCTTGCTCCACCACATATGTTGCACACGTCTTTTCCTTTTCAGAGTGACAGCAAGAGAGGGAGAGGGTTGAAAAACGCGTCACCCGGCCTGCTTCTCTATCCCTGCAAAAAGAAACAGAGAAAATGTCGCGGTCATTGTATCGATCAAGTGGGTTTTGCCAGAAAATATTAAGCATTAGTTAATCTTCTTTTATTTTATTTATACTCCTAAACTTTAGTGTATAGCGATTAAGCACAAGAGCGTCGAACTCAAGGAGGCAAACTGTTTGAGAACTAGGGTTAAACTATAGACAAACTATGGTAAAAGAGTTACCTAATTTTTATTTTATTTTTAAAGAATTTTCTGAATTTTTATTTGATTTTTAAGAAGTTTATATTGTTTTTGTGATTTTAAGGTATTTTATAATTTTTTATTTAATTTTAGAAAATGTTTTATAATTTTTTATTTAATTTCTATTTTGCTAATTTTATATTTATTTTATTTGTCCTATTTTTATGGATTTTTAAAAAGTTCTTGAGATGTTTATGGATTTTGGTTAATTTTTAAGGTGAAAAGTGAGTGTTTATTGAAAACTGTGATGTATTTTGGATTTTTAAAGTTGAAAACAGTGAGAAAATCTTTTTATTTTATTTTTAATAGAGAGTAGATGAAATTATCTTCAAATTAATATATTGTACGTTTTTAGATGATTTTTCTTTATTTAGTTATGAATTTTTGAGGTTTTATGTATTTTGTATTTTTTATTGATTTTAATATTTGGTTTTTATTTGTTTTTAGTTATTATGTAAAATGCAGTAAAATATAATGTATATATTTTTTGTTAGATTTTTAAAGGTGTTTCTATAATTTTTTATGTGATTTTAAATTTGTTATATGTTTTTGTATTTTTAATGATTTATTTAATATTAAGAAATCTTTTTTTAAAAAAAATATTTTATACTGTATATAGTATCGTATAGGGTATTTATATGGATTTTTAATGTTTTGGATTTTGTTTTTATGTACATAGTATGTATATAGGTTTACAGTTCAGGGGTATAGTTGTGATTTTCTGAAAAGTTTAGGGGCATCTGTAATAAGCATAAAGGCGAGGATGCAATGCGCAAAAATCCCAAATAACATGTGCGCATGCACGTGTTCTCCTGATGCGAGGATCTGTTCGTCAATCGGCAGAAATGGGGGGGGGGGGGGGCGGGGTTGGGTGTGGGGGGTGTGGGGGGGGGGTGTTCGGCATAAATTCTCCAACTTATCAAGTTGTAGCGAGAGGCTCCTGTGCCTGACCTGCGCACACGCGGTCACGTGCATCGCTGAAAGGAGGAATCGACGGCAAATCGTTGCTATTACCGCATTGCGTATCAATGGCCGTCGGATTAAAGTCGATCCCAGGGCTATTATTCGGATAATTCCTGTGATGCCCTGTTTAATCACCACTATCCGATCTCGGCAAATCAACGACAACTGTAGATGAATCTGTTCTTCCCAAATCAGGCCCAACAATGGTTGTGTTCCGAGAAGTCGGAAAGGATGGGTTGCTCGATCTCAGCCGGTTCTCGAGAGCGGTTGTAGGCAGTGCTTCGAGAAGGCGATTTAGATTCTCGATCGACCGCGTGTCGTTCTCACTCTACGGTGTTGCTTCCTCCGGATTCGATACAAGTGCTTGAATATTGGAATCAAATGCCAGGTGTTTTTCTCCAAAGATGTTGTGGCAGAGATATTCAAAGCGAATCCCACTTGGTCCTCAAACTCTGGATCTACAATTGACGATGTCCAGGTGAAGCAAATGCATTCTCTGTTGGATGAGAGGCTTAACTCCAAGCAAACAAGATCACCAATAATTCCATTTGAAAACCTGCATATAAGAGGGGATAGCTTGAGGTTTGGATTCCTCGACTTGAATGTTAGGATAAATCGGAGGAAATGAATGGGCGAATGAGGTTCTCCTAACGTAGATGGCAGATCGGAGAACAAGCATAAGATCGGAACAGATCTGAGGGTGAGTGAAGAGGATTTGAATTGAGATGAAGAACTGGAATCGAAGAATAGTGAGGTGATGAAAAAATCAAAGCGGGTTTGCATCAAAATTGGAGAAATCGAGGAAAAACAGAATGACGGGAGGGATTGAGAAGAGAAGTTGCAGATGAAAAAGAGGAGAGGGGAGAGAACGAATGCCACCAACCTGGATCTTTAACGTGTGCGATGGAATGTGAGCGGATCTGGAGCAGCCGCTCCAGGGGATCGTGACCTCCACGTGACGGCATATCTCGCAGAGGTTGAACGCGCGACGGAACGTGATCGTCGACGCCATCGAGCTGATCGCGCCTTCTCTCTCTCATGCTCGACGGGGGCAGAGAACATGGAGGCTGTCAACCTCACTCTGGACTCTCTCTCCCGGAGCTCGGTCGAAAGTGGATGAAAATGGCTGATAGAGTTGACAGCAAGGGCTCGTCAGGTATTTAAAGGGATGGAGAGGTGCAGGCACCAGCGTGCGGTGACGGGAACGAGGAGGTTGGGATAACGGCCGGCCGTTTGTTGACGGAGGAGAAGGGGGAAGAGGAGGGGCGGCCGACGTCGGGTGTGGAAGAAGAAGGTGACGGGATGGGAAAGAATCGGGAAAGTAGGAGAGAGAAAGGGGAGAAAGAGAAAAAAATAAAATTAATAAAATTAAATAATTAATAATTAAATTAATTAATAATAATTTCGAAATTAAATAAATAATAAATAAATATAATAAATAAATTATTTAAGTAGTTAATTAAGTAATTGAATATATAATTAAGTAATTAAGTATTAGTTAATTAAATAAATAAGTATATACCGTAATTAATAATTTAAATAAATAAATGAAATATTATTTATTTTATAAAAAATAATAAAAGTATTAATGTATTAAATAGTAATATAAGTTACGGTTTATTGTACAATATACCAATACGGACGTGAAAATCACATTTTTGGAATTAACTCTGATTTTAGCAAAACTAGTGTCATTTTGTAGATAATTGAAAAATATAATTTTTGGGATCGAGTTTGCTTAATTCGGAGTCATACGAACAAGTTATGAGTTGAGGAAGGAAAAAGTAGTGGCTTCGAGGCTTCTGATTTTATTTGTATTTTAAAATATTAATATTTTTATATCATTTTTAGAGGATTTTTGGAAAAATAATTAAGTTAATCGAGTTTACAATTATTTAACTAAAAATCCGACAAGTTTATACATATAGTACATATAGACATCAAGTCCAAAAAGCCAAAACTCACTGGTTTTATCCGAGTATTTTTTATATTTTTTTAATAAATAGTATTAAGTGTAAAGCAGATTTTAAAAGTGAGTTTGGTCTGTTTGGAGTATTCTATAAATAGTTATGAACCTTAGAAGTCAGCTTTTGCGGCTTTTACAATTCATTACGGTTAATTATGTTTGGTGTTGAAATATTTTTCTGATATTTTTATAAAATAATATGTATATTTTATGATTAAATTTTACAAAAGGACTGTTTTGATTTGAGATGGTTTTGATGATAAATAAAATAGGTGAAGTATTTTCATGGTGAAAAATGGGTAAATTATATTTTTGATCTTTATTGTCTTTGTATTTTTATAGGTTAAGATCCTTAACTCCCCCTACTTATTTAATTTGTCGACCCTGTCAATATATCTCGGGGTTAGGATCAGTATTTATTTATTTCATATCTATAGCCTTCGCTTCTTTTATTTTTCTTTTTATCTTTATTCTTTTATTTTGGATGATTTAAGTGTTAATTATATAATATTAATATTTGTGATTAGAATGTTAATTAATTGGAATTAGTGATTATTTACATGTATTTTACCAAGGATTTTAGCCAAAATGAAAGAATAAAGGCAATGAATCACAGATTCATCGAGGGTGAGTGTGGCGATTGTGTATAGTAACCCCAAGTCCGGCGACGCCCCCGTCTAGCTCCGCTGCAAGGAGTTTTCAGCCTCTGGTTGCTCCAACTATCGAGGCCATCACCGTCATGGACTCCGTCCGCAACCCCAAGCGACTGCATTGACTCCTAGGTACTCAATCTACTTTCATTTCTAGCTCAAATCATTCATTCGCTCGCATATTATCTTCACTCCGATGATCACGTCAATCCCATGTTTGCTACCTCACTCCAAAACTCACATGCCCTCAAACGACCCTCCTCTATTTCTACGTCGTGCTCTGCAACCTTTCCCTTGATTCCAACCACCCGGACTGGAGTCGAGCAGCAGGTCGACTCTTCCACCCACCGGAGACCTGGCCCATACACCTATCCCTTGTTTTCGATGATATATATGCTCTAACCCTTGGTCGGAGCTTCATCTCCTAGCACAACCCTTCTCCTGTAGGTTGGAGCACAAGAGGACCTCATTTGGATGTCAAATAGGCACGACATAGCAGCTCTAGGACTCCACACCTCTCCAGGACCTTCTCCTTGGTCCTGGACCCTACTAAGCACCCTAGCAGCTGTGGACAGACATATGCAATGTTTCCCCCATAAGAGCAGCTCCTGATGACGCCTTGGTCGCACAAATTCGTTGATCGTAACTCGTCGGAGGCGAGTTCTTCCCGAGTTCCTCCAGACGTCGTTCTAGTCGTTCGATCTAGGCCTCCCCCAGTTCTAATGTCATCTATCCGCTAGCAAGGGAGATTGGACCGTTAGATCCATCTGAGGATCACACCGGAGCCGTTTAGCGTCGAAGGGGTACCCCTCGATCTTGACCGCCCATCCATTAGTGGAGATCCCTCGTCTATTGGATAGTGTCGTAATAAGGGGTAAATACCACTTAGTCCCCTCTCTGTTTTGTATTTACTATCTAGTCCTGTAAATATTGGTCGTAGCTTAAATTTCTTTGGGTAATTTTTGTAGTGGACCTCGTAGTTTTTGGCATTTGCACTTTAGTCCTGTTTATTTGGACTCACGTGCATCTACACGTGGTATCTCGGTTATTTGCATTACTTATCTTAAACTTTTTTATTGTCATGGAATGAATGTTTATTTGTAATATTTGCATTTATAACCCTGTGAGACTGGTTCACATGTTGCACACATGTTTTCTTGGCTTTTTCGCAAGTTAGATCCTATACTTGCTAACTGTGTTATTGTTTTTCCCGGAGCTTTATCTTAATTACACGTAGGTCTCTATAAATTGTCTGTCTCTTACTTAATTAAATAAATATCAAATTAATCCCAAAAAGTCACTAAAAATTATCGATGACTCCTATTTTTGACATGTAATATTTATTGTAATTTTTGTGGATTAATTTTGTCGCATTTATTATTTTCAAGAAATCAAAAATATCTAAAAAGTGTTCTGTCTAATTTGAAAATACATAAAAATTTTAAAATTATCATAAAAATTCTACAAAAAATCTTATTTGTGTGTTTTAGTATGTTTGATCTTCAGTGGCATTTTTGTTCAAAAATTCCTTATAAAAACCCTAAAAAATACCAAAGACCTGACAACTTATAAAAATCATATAAAATTTAGAAAATTCAAAAAATATCATTTCAGTTCTTTTTTTATTTTCACATTTATTTTATCATAAAATTGCTGACTTTAGAACATTTTAAGTAATTTTAATTTGCAATTTAGTTCAGGGTGTGCACTATTTATAGTTTTAGCCACTGTTTGATTTTTATAAAATTATAAAAACATTTACAAATCTTCAAAAAGTTACCAAAAACATTTTAAAACATTAAAACTCAAAAATATTTTGCCCTTGATTTTCTGTGCATTTTTAGCAATAAAGAAAAAAAATCCAAAAATACTTGTATGTTGCTTTATTCTTTTGTTTATTGATTTTACTTCTTCATTAAAAATATAAAAATTTGCAAAATTAAAAACACTAAAAATTTTTTTCCATTTCTGAGATTTGACTACTTCGTAAGTTTTCTCATGCGGCTTGTGTTCGACCCTGGTTGCTATACCAGGTAAAAATAATAGCGAAATTATTGAAATTTGGTATGATTGTTTGATCTTATTTTTGAGTGCTTTTATTCTTCTTGATTGATCGAGCTTAACGATTCAGGTCGCAACGTCCTTGATTATTTGTTTACTTAACCCGGATGTCGAAAGCCCGCTCATCAGTTATGGAGTGTGGGATATCTATGTGATCCTAACGTGGGGCGCTGCCTATCAACTACATGGGATTGCCTATAGCGTATGGATGTGTTCGCCAGTTGGATTGGATGCCTACGATGGAGCGAGTGGAACGGAGACTTGCTGGCTGCCGTGCCTCATGCCTCTCTGAGGGAGGATGTCTGGTCCTTTTGAAGGCAGTTTTATATGCCATCATAATATTCTACATGTCATCTAGGCTTCTTTCTGTGGGGATAAGATATCGATTGGAGACGCTGATGCATCGTTTTTTCTGGGCTGGATCTGGAGACTCCAAAGGGGTGCCTTTGGTTGGGTGGAAGGCTTTCGTTCTTTCAGAAGATGATGGTGGGCTCGGTGTTCTTGATCTTAATGTGATGAACATGGCACTACTAGCAAAATGGGTAGTCCGTATTTGGGGCAGTGGCTCTGATCTCATCTGCTCTTTGCTGCAAAAAATATATGGAGTTTCGGGGGACCTCTACTGGAAACTGCGCTGTGTATCTATGCCCTCTAACTTTTGTCAAGGGGTAAGCTCCATCCTCCCTCAGATTTCTCTGTTGATGCGACGGTATGTTGGAGATGGAGATGCCTTTCTTTTTTGGATTGACGATTGATCAGTGATGAATCTGTGATTCATCACACTAAAAGTTGAAAATAGAGCTTTGTTCCCGAGCAATTAGCTGCATATTTCTACTTATATTGCATAATTAGCATTTATGCATGCACAAATAATATCTGTATTTTAGCATTCATATTTGCATTAAATAAGGAGCCAAATTCACTTGTAAATATTCACCTGTATATTAGATAAAATCACCTATTTGTATATATTTGTATACTAACTCCAAATCTAATAAAATCAATTTTATAGTGTATATATTACTGATACTAATTAAAGAAAAATATCAAACAATTGACCAATAAAACCCGAATGCAAGTTTGAAGCAATGAACCTTAAAATGTGCATATCTCTCTCATACGGTGTCTGATTTAGGTATACACACTTTTAAAGTATATACATTCAAAGACCTTCAAAACAAAATCAATTTCATTAAAATCGGAGATCGTATGTGAAACTTGGGTTGGGCACCTATTGTATATTGTACATATTAACCGTTTTGCCTTTGTATTTTATCCTTTTATTTTCTTAATCATTAAAAATACAAAAAATTGATTAAATTGTAAATACTCCTTTCATATTTTCTCTATTTTTATTTCGATTTTTCTCTTATTTAAAAAATGATAAAAATGCAAAAGACAAAAATGTGGTACTTTATACCTATTAGGTACCACCCAAAAATACACTTTGTACAGATGATTTTATTTGATTTTCGACCTCTTACGAAAGTTGTAGATCTCGTCGAGACGAAACATTTGTGTTGGACACCTTTTGATTTAACCCCTTTTGTTATTTTTTTTATTTTTCTTTACATTTAATTTTTGAAATTTCTAGGAGCGACACGTGGTAGCTCCTGGAGCCACCGTCTGTAACCCATTTTTTTATTATTTTCAGATTTTTATTATTTTATTTTAATTATTTTAATTATTTATATTATATTATTATTTTTAGTAGCCTACTTATATTATTTATTTATTTATTTTTCCCCTTTTACTTCTTCTCCTATACTTGTCTTCCACTCCAAGCCATCAACTCCCCACTCCTCGACTTTCTCCATCTCTTTTCCAACTTCCTCCTCCTCTTAATATTCACATCTCCTCCTCCATTTTTTCATCATCCGCCATTCCTTTTTTCCAACGAAAAAGAGAACGGCTTGGAGTGTTTCCGTCGGTGACAGGGACCTAGCATCATCCTCGAGCAACGACCTCTCCACAGCCAGATCTGAGGTGGTCTTAACCACTTCGTCGCAGCCATCCCTCGCAAGAAGCTGCTCAAGCTTCGGAGGCTGCCATCTCCTTGAAGTAGCGATCATCGGAGTCGAAGCTTATCTCCTCCCTCACAGGAGACAATGTCCACCCGTCACAGGTAGATCTCTCTATCTTCACTTCGTCACTTTTTTATCTAACATCTATTATTTGTCTTGTGCATCTTCATTTAATAACCATCATCTTATTCAAACATCCACAATCACCACAACATCCCCACCTCATAAATATTTTTTACATCATTATCATCCTCATAGATCACACCACATATTCATTCATTCATATTTTTTCCTGTTTACAAAATAATTTTTTCAAAAAATACAAAAAAATAAAACAAAATACAGCCACCTGCTGCGTCCCGCGCTCCGCCCAACGCGGCCACCCCGACGCCGCTAGCCCGCACCACCTCTCTGCCTGGTCGTACGTCCGGGCATCCAATCGCCACATCCACGCTGGCCCACGCACCGCGCCTCCGCGCGTGGCTCCTTCCTGGCCACCGCAACTCTGCTCCAGCTCGACCTCCACGATCCACGCGTACGGCGCGTGCGCGCGGCCGCCTCTCGCATCACGCGCCAGTGCCTCCGCCTCCTGCCACCCCTCGACGACCGCATGCGCTCCATGGTCGCGCCGCTCCTTGGAGCCGCACCGCCCAACGACAGCTAACCGCGTGTGTACTCGCCCTCCGCCCCACTGTACTGTAGCATATAAGGAGAGAGGTGGGTTCCATTTTTGCCCCACGATTGGAAGGTCCATTTTATTTATTTTATTTTTTTATTTTTTTGTGAAAATTGCAATTTCGTTCGTTAATTTCTTTATTTGCATAATAACCCCTATGCACATATTGCATTTTCAATTTCATTTTCTATATTGCATAGACACCCTTGACTTTATGCATTAATTTGGACATCAGATTTGCATCAATTTTTAATAAAATAAGAGTTTTTTGTTGAAAATTTAAACATTTATCTATTGAATATTTATTTAGATTTTTGTGAGCATCAGATAATTTATTAAAAATCAGAGTTTGAAAATATGTGATACTTTACCCATTCATGCTCTGAAATTTGCACACACATGTTTATTCCTCCAAAAATTATGAAAAAAATCGTAGATGATGCTCTAAGTTCTCTTTAGTTGCTGTCCAAATTTCATTTAAGTAAGAGTTGTCTTTTGCCTACAATAAATTATTAAGTGATTTATGTAATTGATTTTTAATTAAATTCACGAATAACATTTTTACGAAATTTCAACTCTCTTGGATTTTTAATTAAAATATATTTTTGAGATAAATCTCTCTCTGGAAAATTTGAATTTGTGGATTAATTAGGAATTAAATACTCACAATCGCTCTGTAACGTAAAAAATCATAAAAAAATCATAAAGTGTTAGAAAATTCTAAAAAATTAATGTGGGTTTATTTCATCATGTTTAACTTCTAGTAACATTTTCATAATTTTTGCATTTCATTTGCATGAAAAATTGCATAAAAATCTATAAAAAGTTTGCATTTTTCATTTATGTATATTAAATCCAAAAAATTCTAAAAAAAATACATTTTACATTCATCGTTGGATTAGGTTTTTAGAAAAATTACAACTTTTCTGATTTGGGTTAATTTCACATTAAAATAAATTTAGCTAAGCTGTTGATTTTCTTAATAATCTAGTTCATCTGTTTTTGTACATTTGTATCTTTATCGCATAAAAAACTTACAGAAAAAATCCCGCTTGGAAAATCGTGATCTAAATTTCTTAACTTGATCTGAAGTTGTTCCTTTGCCTCCTTGAGTCGACCCTGGGACTTGCCCAGGTTAAAAAAATCAAACCACACAATAATTAATTCGATGATTCATCGATTCGTGCGGTTAATTTTTGATCGATTCAAATTTATTTGACTGCAACAAAATCATCAATTCAAGACTATTAAAAGGGTAAAATTCAGATACTTCAAATGGCGATGTTGCCAGGAAGGCAAGCGACTTAGGATCACTTTAGAAAATTGGATTTACGTTTTCCATTCATTCGTATAGTCTGACCGCCGAACCACTTGTAATTATTCCATTTTTTTTACAAATTTCTTTTTTTTCCTTTTCTTTCTATCTCTCTGGCATAAATTCCATCTTTTTGTGCAAGGGTCTGCTGGACTTGGAGTGGCTTTCTTGAAGTCGACGCATCTCGAAGTGCATCAGAGGCCGACCATTCGTGGATCGAGTCGGCTGTTGAGATTCCAAAGAGATCTTTTGAAGAGAGATTTTCACTAACTTGTAATTGCACATTTACAGTGGTTCCCGTTTGGGTTCTCTCCCATGTCATTGAATAATAAAAAGAGTCTCTGTGTTGTGTGGTTGCTTGACGTAGGATAGAACTTGCACTCGCAGTTCTTAGAGCATTCTTAGGACTGTTTGCGCTCGTAATATTTATGACCACACTTCACCAGTAAAAGACGTACTTAGACCGCATGACTTAGCCAAATTTAATTACTTTTCACTCACTAATAGAACTGCCTGTCTAGGAGCGGCTTTTCATCGGTTGCATTTCATATAGTGTAAAATTTCAATTCAGTATTGCATCCCGCATTATAGAGAGCCGGAGGCACTGAAAGTCTTCTTTCTCAAGCATTCATCATCGTTTTCTCGATTGCATCAGCTTTTTCCGATTCTCTCTCTCGGTTTTCTGACCTAGGATAAAGGAACTGGGACTGGACGGTAGATGTGATGCTTGTATGGATCAATTACAGTAACAACGACTGTTAATTGAATTAGACCAAAAAAAATGACTAAAATCAACCCTTGTTTGCGGGAGAGTATCCCCGACATTGATTTCAGGCTGAGTGAGGGTACGGAGTGTGTGTGCATACCCTAAGGTAGAGCCAAAATCCCCACCTTCCATATCACAGACCCCGATCCTAGCAAATATCACTACCTGAATTCTTTTAGGTTCACTGACTAGCACCAAGTATCCTCCGCTTGTTTCGTCAAGTAGATAGGGGCGATGTAGAGGTGCTCCACGATTAGTTGTTAGTAACTCTTTGGGGTGAAGTATAAGCCTTGTCAGCCTCCTCCTACTTTGGTAGGTAGATACGGGCATGTTTTTGGACTCCTCAGCTAGGGATAGGAAGGAAGAATGGAAGGATGCTCATATCTTAGGCGACATGTTAAACATAGAAGACGCATCCGGCTCTGAGCCAACTTCCCTATAGGACGTGTAATCCTTGATATTTGTTTGAAAAATCACACTTAAAATCAACCAGACTAATCGGACTCGATTTCGGTCCTTGATGTCGCTCCCGCACCCTTAGTTAATTCGGGCAAATTAATGGTCCAAATTACTTTTAAGTGTTCGTTGCAGTCGGATACGAGAGGTTGATCAAAAACCACTTAAGTCAGATGTTGGTCAATTTTAAGCGGTGATATTTTTTTACTTGGTGGAGTCCAAGGTCGATCTCAGGGAGGCAACTGTCTCCTTAGGTGGATTACAGCAATTTACAAGTGTTGATATTCGAGGAACAATTTTTTGGTCTTTTTATTTCTTATGCAGACATATGCAGACAAATCTTAGCCAATTAATTTGTGTATCAAACTAAGTCCAAAAATGATGAAAATTGGCCAGATGATTATTTATGATGAAAATAACATACACTAATTTTTTTGGAATTTTTCGACTCAAAATAATTTTTCTGTGAATTAAATAAACAGACAGAGTGATTTTCAGTGTTTAATTTTTAATAAATATCAAATCACAATTTTTCCAAGAACTGAAATTATCCTAGGAGGGTCTAATGATCAGGAACCTAGGAAAATTAACAGAACTTAAATTTATTGTGAAATGAATTAATTAAAATTAATTTAAGGAAATCACTAAACTATTTATTGAGGCCTCGTTATGCGTGCAAACGATATGAAATTTTTATGGAGTGTTGAAAATAATGTCCTTAAGCTACTGTGAATTTTTGGCGATTTTTGAAGGCACATATAATTAATTAAAAATCAAAAGGCATCACTGGGCAAAATATGACACAAATGAACCAATTAATTTATTAATAATTCAAGCATACCAACAAAAATCAAACACGTGTACTAACAGGTAGAGGACAAAATTCTCAACAACTTGCAATTTTTAGAATTTCAAAATGATGAAATATGCATGCTATGGACACGTGCAAACACAAGGGTAAAAATGCAATACCGGAAAATAAAATTTCAATAAGCAAACATGCTGACAGGGACTAAAATGCAATTACCGATACTATGCAGGACTTCTATGCAATTTCTCCACGAGACACGTGCTCCTCACGTGGTGTCTGCTTCACAGGGACCTTTTTGCAAATTCGGAAAGTTCCAGGGGCGTCGGTGCAATTAACCCAGGTCGCACGTGCTCCTCACGTGGGGCGACCTAGGTTCGGAGGGCGTCGGAGGCTCGGAGCGAGGCTCAGGTCTTCTGGAGGTTCGGCTCAGCTTCGATGCAGCTTCGGGTCACCCGAGCCTAGGCTTGGAGGCCGAGGCTCGGATAAGGCGACGTGGCGGCCTGAAGGCCCTTGGATCAAGATGGATCCAAGGGAGGTCGATGAAGACGCGTGGCGGCTTGTGAGGCGTCCGATCCGAGGGGTGATCAACGGTCTCGGACGAGGGCGGCAAAGTGGACACGTGGAGGGGCGAAGACCGTTCGATCAGAGGATCGAACGGTTGCTGCTCCTTCTTCTCTATCGATCCTCCGCCGCCTGCGGAGGAGAGGGCTGCGCTCCGGTGAAGACGCTGTAGCTCCGCCCGTTCCTCCTGAAGCCGATGAAGCTCTCCGAGGTGTCGGAGATATCCCAGTAGGAGCGTGGCGATGCGGCGAAGGCACTGATGGTCCCAGGATCCCTGGAGGATGGCTGGAGCTCTATGTCGATGAAGCTCGAGGAGAGCTCCGGCGAGGCTCCGGCCAATGATGAAAGTATCACCTGCAAGCGTTAAATGTAGAGCCGGAGCTCGTGCGTGCGTTTGTGGAGAAGTGGTGTTGGTTGGCGAGGCCTAAGGAGACGTGAGGTGGTCGGGGGACGTTGCTCCGGCCAAGTGGCGGAGCTGGAGATCGATGGACGGTGGAGTGGAGCGTCTGAAGATGCGGAGGGGTCAGCGAGGATGAGAGCTCCGACGCGGAGCTCGGCGGAGTGAAGGCGAGGCGTGAAGATGATCGTGGACAGAGAATAAAATCGGAGAAGATGAAGGGAAAAGAAGAAAACGATCGGAGGAGAGATGGAGGGGATTACCTGGGGATTGGGGCTCAGCTTTGAGCTCCAGGTCGTCGCTCAAGAGGTCGGTAAAGCCCCGAGCTCAAGCAGCTACGCGGAGGGCGGCTGCGACACGGCGGTGGCACCGTGGATCTCGCCGGAGAAGGAGGGCTGTCTTCGCTCAAGGATTCACTCAATTCCTGTCACAAATCGAAGGTTCCGAGCTCTAGGTTCCTCTCTGGAGTGGCGGATGGGGATGAATGTGGCCGGAGAGGGGGTATTTAAAGGATGAAGGTGACGGTCTGGCTGGGTGGATGGCGAAGTTGGTGGCTGTCGTGGGGCGAGTGTGGCGGAGATGGTGGTGTTTGAGGGAGCTTGCGAGGGAGAGGGATGAGTGGGGTGTGTCGTGGGGAGGTCAGCGGCCGGCGAGGGTGGCTGACGTGTGCCCAAAAAAGGAAAGGGGGCGCCCCTCCCGCAAGGCAGAGATCGTGGGAGAGAGGGGCGCCCGAGGTAGGAGACGAAGTCTCCACCGTTGGATCTTGTGATCCAACGGTGGGGATCGAAGCGAGATGGAGCGGTTACGATGAGATCTGGGATGCCCAGATGAGGGGTTATGAGAGCGCCACGTGGCGCGTTTTGGCGAGGCGCGAGCGGATGGCTCAGATGAAAGGGTAGGGTTGATCTGAGGGTCGAGATTCGCTGGAAGGTGGGCGGCTGTGATGAGAGGATCGGGGGCGCGATCGAGCGGCGTAGATGCCGCCACGTGGCTCGCTGAGAGCGCGGCGCTAAGGGACGGTGGAGATGAGGTATGGGCTTTGATCCTACGGTCCATATGAAGGGCGTGCGTGGCAGCGGCTCGGCCGTTGGATCAGGATGGCCATCCAACGGCGGAAGGCGCGGGCGGATCAGACAAAGGGCAGCGGGCCGCGTGGCGCAATCAGAGTGCGCCACGTGGCCTGCTGTGAATGGTTGGAGGGGAAAACACGTGTAGAGAGAAGAGGAAGCCGAATTTGGAAAAACTCAAAACATGAAAGTTGTAGATCTTGATGAGATCTACAAGTTTCATGTTGACCAAAGACGGAGATGAGGTCACATATAATACATAAATACAAAGATACATAAATATACATATGTAGTATACAAAATGACCCAAAAACCCAAGTTTCTCATACAAGCTCCAACTTCGATGAAATTAGTCTCATTTTGAAGGTCTTTTAATATATAGTATTCTAAGAGTGAGTAGACCTAAGTAGGGGTTTGTATGCGGGCTTTATGTGTGTTTTAATGTACAAGGATTCTCAGGATATTTGGGCTATTTTACAAGGGTGATTTGTGGAATCCTTCCCTATATTATTAAGGAGTTTACACATCTATTATAGAGAAGGAGTTATTTGATGAAGAGGTATTTTACAGGGGATTTTTGGCTTCTTATTTAAATGCAGATGAGCTGCTATAATGCATGAATTATGGATGCATGCATGAGTGTTATTTATGCAAGATAAAAGGAAATATGCCTCTATTTTCTCGGGAACAAGGCTCTATTTTTGACTTTTGGAGTGATGAATAACAGATTCATCAACCCCCTATACTTAAACCTTGCTCCTCCCCGAGCAGCTAAATGAAATGCACGAGTGAAATGAAATTGGGTTCCATACCAAGGTCATGAACAAAAGTTTAAAAATAGAGCTAGACTTGACCTTTGGATTAATCATGTGTCGGAACCTTATTAGGATCTGAGTTTAAGACTTAACAGACTTCAAGTTCCACAAGTCTTCTATTCAAGACTCCTCGACTTACCTAATCAGAACAAGTCTACATACACAAACCCTAATGACCATGAATCCTTTCATGCAGTGTAAGTGATAGCTGACTCCCCACCTCAGAAGTAACAAAGAAACAACCTCCCCCAACCTGGTAACTCTAATGCCTCGGTCTAGCAACTCTTTCCTCGAGAAGCGGGGTATTCCCTTCTAAGTTCAAGTTCAACCGGCTCAAGAAGAGGAGGAAGAAGTATAGACTTTTGGAAGCTCAGCCAGTGTAGCTAAGTCTCCCGCTGCAAGTACATGGTGACTACAAGCTTTTGCTTTTCTTGACTACATACACTCCGGTGGGGTTATTAAATTTTCAATCCGACCCACCACTTTTTTTGGAGTTCTTTTTGGCATTTTTTTATGCCTTTGTACAACATATATACATGGTGCAGCATAGATAAGAAATTTCCTCTTGAGCCAGTAGACTATCCCTCTTTTGAAGCTTTATTGCAACCCACTGCTTCTGTCCTCAGCCTTCATCACCACTAGTCCAAGTTGAGACGCACTTCCTTCACTAGAAGAAGAAGAGAGGTTCCGCCTAGAAGTACTACCCTCATATGCTACCCCAAGCTAAAGGAAACTGTCTCCTTATCACCTCATCCGTAGAGAGCCATGTGTAAAGTGCTGGTGCATGTTAAGCCATTGTCTCTAAGAGTCGTGTGTGTGTTGTTAAGTGCTCTATTCAGGCTTGTCAAGATGACATATGAACATAGACTTGGAGACTTAAAGAATTAAGTCATCTGACCTGAAAAATCTTAACTCCAGTTCCTAGAAGGTTCCTCTGAAATTAGGTGGATTAAGATCAAATCAAGTCCATCCTCAATATCTACTCATAACTTGGTTTAGAACCCACTAACTTTTCACCTTGCATATGCAAGATATGTAGATGAGATGAGATGTCATGCTATGAAAATGCAAGACTCTTTTTCTATGCAGAGATGATATGCAAGAGTAAATAAGAAGCCTATTTATTAAAGGATTTTTTTTATTTTTATTATTTTTTTTTCATATAATTTTTTTTTCGATTTTTACCCACCCGTAATTATTGTATATATATACAAAAATACGTGAAAGTACGAGCTATGGGTAAAGTATATATGTAATATATACACGCCCCCCTATACTTAGCGTGTGCTATGTCCTCAGAGCACTAAGAGCGAGGAAAAGACATAGCTCGTGCTAAGCGTAGGAGAGCCAAAAAGGTGTAGAAATCATCTCGCCCCCCCTATACTTAGGCTATGGAAGCCTAAGTAAAGAAGAAGATCAAAAATGGGGCAGATGAGGGAAAGATGGGAAATGGATGAATATATACATGCGGGCATCGGTCCCCCCTATACTTAGGCTCTGGTTAGCCTAAGTATAGGACAGAAGGGAGTATGAGGACCGATGTGATCTGGAGGATGTACAATGAATCGACTCAGGTGACCTCTCCCCCCTATACTTAGGATCTGGTCATCCTAAGTATAGTCTGAGATAATGATTCGATGATGTGGGGATGGGTTACTAGAATCGTGGAGGTAGAGGATAGGATATACAGGAAGAATGATATGTACAGATGAGTCGGTCTGAATCTTTCGAGATGCTGCAGATGGCTAGAGTTCACTGCTGCAAGGTTTCATACGCGGCTTGAGATTTATCTGCTGTATTTGTCTCGCGTATGAATACAATCTTCTCCACATGGACTAACTGTTCATTGGATTCGACGAAGTGCTTCAATAGCTGCCCATTCACTAGGAATGTCGGTGCGTCATCTGCGAGATCTGAGATCTCGACACATCCACTATCATGCACCGTTCGGACAACGAATGGTCCCGTCCACTTGGACTTTAATTTGCCTTGGAAAGTCTTCAGCCTGGCATTGAACAACCATACCTTCTGTCCAGGAACAAAGGTCTTTCGTCTGATATATCTATCGTGCCAACACTTTACCTTGTCCTTGTACACCACACTGTTGTCGTATGCTCGGTTTCTGACTTCCACAAGCTCATTCAGATCCATGTCTCTCTGTTTTTGGCCCAGGTGTGTGTTCCAGTTAACTTTCTTTATTGCCCATTCTGATTTGTGCACTAACTCTGCGGGCAAATGGCACGGCTTTCCGAAGACCATTCGGAATGGGGAGGTGCCTAACGGTGTCTTGTAAGCCGTCCTATACGCCCAGAGGACTTGATCCAAGATCTGAGACCAGTCCTTCCTGTCTGGGCGGACAAGCTTTTGCAATATGGATTTCACCTCCCTATTCGACACCTCAGCCATACCATTGGTTTGTGGGTGGTAAGGACTAGCGACACGGTGTTCGATGCCGTAGTCCTTCAGGAGTTTCTTCACCTCCCGATTCACAAAGTGGCTACCCCCATCTGATATCATTATTTTGGGGATCCCGAACCTAGAGATTATGTGCTCTCTGATAAATTTACAGACAGTCTTGCTGTCTGCGGCTCGGGTCGGGATAGCCTCCACCCATCTGGACAGATAGTCAACCGCAAGAAGGATGTATTCAAACCCGTGGCTGACAGGGAATGGGCCCATGAAATCGATGCCCCAGGCGTCAAAGACATCACAAATGATGACCGGCTGCATTGGCATCTCATCCTTGGAACCAACGGTTCCTCCCATTCTCTGGCAGACTGGACACGACTTCGCGAAGGTGGTGGCATCACGAAACAGAGTCGGCCAGTAGAAGCCACACTGAAGTACCTTCCATGCGGTCCTCTTCCCGGAGTGGTGTCCTCCTGCCTCTAAGCTATGGCATAAAGAAAGGACACTCTGGTATTCCTCTTGAGGAATACAACGTCTCCAGACACAATCCGGTCCTTCAAAGAAAAGGATCGGATCCTCCCAATGGTAGTGTCTAGCGTCCGACTTGAGTCGGTCGATTTGGCTCTTGGGCCAATCCTCGGGAACTTTCTTGGAGACAAGATAGTTCACGATATTGGCGTACCATGGGAGTGAGTCGATAACAAAAATCGACTCGTCAGGGAAGGAGTCTCGAATTGGTGAATCCTCGGAAGTATTAAGATCTTCGAGACGAGAAAGATGATCGGCCACTACGTTCTTCTTACCAGGTTTATCACGGATATCCAAATCAAACTCCTGGATAAGTAAAATCCAACGAAGAAGACGTGCCTTTGCGTCCTTCTTCTCCATTAAATATCGCAGTGCCGTGTGGTCTGTGAACACGGTTACCTTGGATCCGATTAAGTGGGATCTGAACTTGTCCAAGGCAAACACTACCGCAAGCATTTCCTTTTCGGTAACTGTATAGTTACGCTGAGCAGAATCAAGCACTTTGCTTGCGTAGTGAATTGCAAACGGGACGCCATCTCTTCTTTGTCCCAATACAGCCCCAACAGCGTAATCTGAGGCATCCGTCATGATCTCAAAAGGGAGAGACCAATCTGGGGCTTGCAAGATGGGAGCATCCATGATCATTCCTTGTAACAGCTTAAAGGCCTCAAGACACTTGTGATCAACAATAAACTCCGCGTCTTTGCCTAAAAGCTCAGTTAGCGGTCGGGCAATCTTAGAAAAATCCTTTATAAATCTCCGATAAAATCCGACATGCCCGAGGAACGACCGCAACTGCCGTACGTTGGTTGGTGGCTGGAGTCGTCTGATCACGTCCACCTTGGCAGGGTCAACCTCCATTCCTCTCTTGGAGATGACATGCCCCAACACTATGCCCTCCGTCACCATAAAGTGACTTTTCTCCTAGGAGAGCACCAGATTGACCTCACAACATCTTTTTAGGACTCGGTCCAGATTCCTAAGGCAGGAATCAAAAGAGTCGTCGTGGACCGAGAAGTCATCCATGAAGACTTCCAGGAATTCGCCGACCATTTCGGCGAATACAGCAATCATGCACCTTTGAAAAGTACCTGGAGCATTGCATAACCCAAAAGGCATGCGCCTGAAAGCATAGGTACCAAAGGGGCATGTGAACGTGGTTTTTTCCTGGTCCTCTGGAGCTATGGCTACTTGATTGTAGCCCGAGAACCCATCAAGGAAGCAGAAGAATTCTTTTCCCGCTAATCTTTCTAAGATCTGATCAATGAATGGTAAAGGGAAATGATCCTTCTTCGTCGCGGCATTCAAGCGTCTGTAATCCACACAGACGCGCCACGACGTGGGTACTCTCGTCACGATCTCCTCTCCGTCCTCGTTGGTGGTCGTCTGAATTCCCGACTTTTTCGGGACAACATGGATTGGGGCCACCCACTTAGAGTCGGAGATTGGGTAAATGAAACCCGCGTCGCACCATTTTTCTATCTCTTTTTTCACCACTTCTCGTAAATTTGGATTCAACCGGCGTTGGAATTCACGAGAGGGTTTGGCTTCGTTCTCCAAATATATATGGTGCGAACACAGAGCGGGATTTATCCCGTGGAGATCGGAAATGCTCCAGCCTATTGCCTTGCGGTTCTTCTCCAGGATCTCTAGCAAGCGAGATTCCTGCTCCTCGGTCAATTGCGAACTGATAATGACCGGGAATTTCTTGTCTTGGCCCACAAGGAAGGCATACTTCAGAGTTGTGGGTAAAGGTTTGAGATCAGGGATGGTATGATCGTCTAAGAAGTCTGGCTCAATCAAATCTGGTTCGGTGTTGGAAGTGGCTGGATCCTGTTCTGTAGTGGCTGCCACCAAGCTTGGCTCTGGAGTCGGATCGTCAAAGGTCTCCATGCAATCGGCAAACGCCTCGTCCGACTCGTCTTCCTCATCTTCCGATTGTCCTAAGGAGGTAAGGACTGACAGGCCCACTTGGGCCTCTATGTCATCGAAGATGAAGGGCGATGCAGGCTCAGAGCTGTACTCGTTCCTGAGGATCTCGCAGACTGATTCATGCACTGGATCATCTTCAAAGGAGATGGACGCTTCGGTGCTGGCTGGGTTCTGTCTCCATGGCCCAACTAAGTCTACATGCTCTCGGTCTGTTTCAATAGAAGAGTACTCGGTGCTGGATTCGGAGTCTGGTCTCTGCCATCTGGTTTGCTTCATCTCTAGTTCCTCATCTCCGCCTGGAGTTTGGAACTGAATTTTCCCATTCTTATAATCGAATAAGGCCCCTGCTGTTCTGAGGAAGGGCCTACCCAAGATAATCTGGGAATCTCTCCAATTACGAGGGGTTTCCATATCAAGGACAGTGAAGTCCACCAGGTATTCTTGCCCCTCGATTTTGATCACAATGTTCCTTAACTCTCCTTGGGACCTCTTAGTTGATTTGTCTGCAAACTGAAGAATAGCTCTAGATTTCCTAAGAGGTCCGAGATTTAGCCGCTCATAGAGGGCCGTGGGCATCAAATTGATCGAGGAACCATTGTCCAGGAGAGTGCGTGCAAACGCGATGTCATCAACATGACTCACTACATAGTGTGCACCCATGTCTCTTCGTTTCCGAGGAAACGAGTTCTTTATTGCACAAGTCGTGGCTACTGATAGAACGTGTTTCTCAACACGGCTTTTGGTCTTCCTGCTAACCCTAGTAGGTGTGCATCTCACCTTAAGGTATTTTTGGAATGCAGGGGTCATCTCCACGAACTTGTCAAAGGGGATTGTGACCTTGATGTGTTTGTTACAAAACTCGGCCATCTCAGGGTCATCTTTTTGGATTTTTGTGTTTTTCTTCTTCCCACCCTTGAGAGCTTGGGGGAAAGGGATTATTAACTCAGGTTCTGGAACTGAAATATCTTCATTAGCTGCTGAAACTGAGTTTTGAACACGACTCTGACTCGGACTTTTGTACAGACTCTGACTCTGACTCTGACGAAAGGGAAAATGCTTGGGCGAAACCGGTGATGCTTCTTCCGCTTCTTCTGGCTGGTCCTCCTCAGATGGAGGTGCGGGCTCATCGGTGTCGTCGGACTCTGGATGACTGCGGGGCTGGTGCTTCGAGGACTCAGATGTCCTCTTCTTCTGCTGGTGGTGGTGCTCCTCCTTTTCCTCCTCCGAATTCTCCTCAGGTCGAACTTCGGAGGTTCCTTCCTGTTGTGCCCGTGCCCGATCAGGTATGGTCACGGTCCTTCCGCTCCTGAGGGACATATGATTAACATTATCGTACGAAAGGATCTCATGTTCAGATAAATAATTATCTGAATATTTTACCTGATCTCGGGGTCGGTTCTGGCCCTGATGCAGGCTGTTTGGGTTGACCTGAACCTGTGCGGGAATTGGGGTCCTTGGCGCCATTTGTTGGTCCTGGGCACGAGAAACCCGATTGATGTCGGTTCTCATATCCAAGTAATCATTCTGTATCTGTTGGACCCTATCAGACAGGGTCTGGATCGCCAAGGTGAGTGACTCCAATTCGGTGGGCTGGGCTTGCTGCGGTGTTGATGCCGTCCTAAATTGGCCCTGCTGGCCATGCCGATACTGCTGCTGATGGAACGGTGCTGGCCCCTGCTGGGATGTACGCTGTTGCGGCTGGTACCCATGATCTGGCCTGGACTGGTATCGCGGGACTGTGACGGGCCTGGTCTCTTGGTAAACTGGGGTGGGGCGGTGTGCCTGATCCTTCCCCATCTCGATTTGCCGGACTAGTGGGTCCCGGCTATACCAAAGCCCGTTAATCTCATATACAGGCGGAGGCTCCTCGTACTCTGTCTCAACTGGTGGGGGTGCATGATGGTTCTGCTGGGTGTAAGTCTGATCCCAGCTGCTCTGAGACCCCGGTGCCTGTTCCTGTACAAGATGGACTCGATGTACAGGCACAGGTGGTGCAGAAGGGGTGGGTAGCTTAATCTTGGCTACCTTTTCAGAGAGTTCCTCCACCTTCTTGGGAAGGCTCGAAAGAGACTCCATCTCCGCGACTCTCTTGTGGATCTGCTCGACCATAGTAAGCTTGTCTGCAATCATCCCCATGCTGGGGATGAGGTCCTCAGTCAGATCTGCAAACAGTCCTTCTAGTTGTCTCATTGGATAAGATTGAGGGAGACAACTGATAGGCCCTTGTGGCCTGTGACCTGCCGGTTTCTGCCATCTGCTCTAGGATCTTCCATACAGCATGCTCGTTCTTGTTCAGATAGCTTCCTCCACAGGAGGCACTGACTAACCCCTGCATTTCTGGGGTTAATCCACAGATCAAGGTCTGGACTAAGATCGCCTTTGAAATGCCGTGGCAGGGGCATTTCTGTACTAAGTCATTGAACCTATCCCAAGCCTCATGGAACGGTTCGCAGGCTCCTTGAGCAAAGCTGGCGATCTTTGTTCTCATCTGATTAGTTCTACTGAGAGGGTAGAACTTCTTTAAGAAAAGGTCCTTGAACTGCATCCAGGAAGTACATACCACCCCTAAATTTTTCAGCCAATGAGCAGCCTTATCACCTAAGGCAAAAGGGGTGGCCTTCAGCCGAATATAATCTTGGCCAATATTGGGGTGGCTAAGATTGTTGCACACTAACTCGAAGTCACGGAGGAAAGTGTATGGTTCTTCATTAAGGTTTCCGTTGAACTTCGGGAGCAGACTAAGGAAGTGGGGCTTCAACTCAAATGCCTGGGCGGGAACTGCGGGTGCCAACTAGTTCTGAATCTCGTTCTCCGCTGGGTTATAGGTATCGACCATTGGTCGGTCGATTCCTTCTGCTGCTATGATTTGTCCCATCCGTGCAGTGAGATCTGCATTCCTCTGTTCGGCATCAGCAAGGCGGGCAAGAATCTGTTTGATTTGTTCCTCATCTGGTGGAACTTTCGGCGGCATCTTGTCCTCTAGTTCTGGGGATTGGAAAATAAGACCGGTGTTAGAGGGCAAATCAAGGAAGGGATTACCGAGGCAATGATCTTCCTCGGTAATCTCGGAGGAGATAAAAGGGTTGGTTTGAGAGTAACCACCCTGAGCATGTGGGAACCAGGACTCAAGAGGGTCATGAGTCCTGGGTGGTCCAAGGTGCGCTCGGACCGAGGAAGACGAGTTACTTGGGGGACTCATAGAGAGATCAGTGAATAGTGTTTCGAGATCTCCCCAATCACTCATCTTGATGAGGGAAGAAGATAGGATTTTACTCCTACCTGAAGCAAGCAATAAGAACAATCCAAGACCCTGGGTTCACACTCAACACAGTGAAGGACTCAAAGTTGAGTCCAATTTATCTTGTAGTTTTTAAGTGTGATATTCAAGCAAAAGTAGCAAGGATTACGCGGCCTAAAGGAAAGTCGGCTTAGAGCCGGATGCGTCTTTCCTGTTTATCCTGTCGCCTAAGATACCGCCGATCCTCCCTTTCTTTGCTCCTATCCGGAGTGGGGACTCAATGACGTGCCCCTATCTACCTGCACTGAGGCGGAGGCTGACAAAGTTTTTAGGCCTTGTCGCAGAGTACCGCTGGTTCGCCCCTATCTACCTGTGAGGGCGGAGGCTACTTGGTACTTGTCAAAGAGTTTAAAAATATCCCACTCGTGATACTTGCTAAGATCAGTTGGCTCGTGATATGGAAGGCGGGGATTTGGGCTCTGCCTTAAGGTGTTCACACACACTCAAGTACCCTCACTCAGCCTGAATACAAGGTCGGGGATTAATCTCCCGCAAACAATTTTCAGATTTTATTCCCTTTTTTTTGGTCAATATTGTTAGCAGTCCCGATTAAAGTTAAGTTATCACTGCAATTAGTCCACCACAAAGCACGCCTATCGGACAGTCCCAATTTCCTTTTTAATTTAAGTGAGAAAATCAAGGGGGGGAAATCGAGAAAAGCCGATGCAAGTTGAAATCGATGATGCGTATGCTGAGTAGAGAATACTTACAGTGATCCTTTCGCTTTTTATGCAGGATGCAATACAGAATTGAAAACTTTACTCTATATGCAAATGCAAACGATGAAAAGCCGCTCCTAGACAGGCAGTTCTATTAGCGTGAAGAACAGTTTAATTTGAACTAAGTCCTGCGGTCTAGGTGCGTCTTTTATGTGTAATGTGTGGTCCTATTGATTACGAGCACAAACAAATCCTAGAGTGACTCGAGGAGCCGCTAGTGCAAGCTAAGTTACAATTCACCCACACAGCACACGGGACACGGTTTCCACTATCTTTACACACGCGAGATCCCGAACGGGAACCGCTGGAAATGATGCGAAAAAATGTGGAAAATTATTGAAATTACAGGTTCTCTCAAATCCCTCAAACAAATTCCAATGCGTGATCCTCGAAGCGTCTTCGACTCCGGTGTCCCTCGCACAAAAACAAGTTGAGGTCAGATAAAGAACGACACCGAAAATTGCAAAAATTTAAAAGACAGAGAAATATTCACAAGAAAACCGGGGGTCAGACTACCCGGGGAAGGAAAATCAAACACTCAAAAATATGCTACAATTAACCTAAGCCGTGCCTCCCCGGCAACGGCGCCATTTTGATGTTGCTCCCGCACCCTTAGTTAATTCGGGTAAATTAATGGTCCAAATTACTTTTAAGTGTTCGTTGCAGTCGGATACGAGAGGTTGATCAAAAACCACTTAAGTCAGATGTTGGTCAATTTTAAGCGGTGATATTTTTTTACTTGGTGGAGTCCAAGGTCGATCTCAGGGAGGCAACTGTCTCCTTAGGTGGATTACAGCAATTTACAAGTGTTGATATTCGAGGAACAATTTTTTGGTCTTTTTATTTCTTATGCAGACATATGCAGACAAATCTTAGCCAATTAATTTGTGTATCAAACTAAGTCCAAAAATGATGAAAATTGGCCAGATGATTATTTATGATGAAAATAACCTACACTAATTTTTTTGGAATTTTTCGACTCAAAATAATTTTTCTGTGAATTAAATAAACAGACAGAGTGATTTTCAGTGTTTAATTTTTAATAAATATCAAATCACAATTTTTCCAAGAACTGAAATTATCCTAGGAGGGTCTAATGATCAGGAACCTAGGAAAATTAACAGAACTTAAATTTATTGTGAAATGAATTAATTAAAATTAATTTAAGGAAATCACTAAACTATTTATTGAGGCCTCGTTATGCATGCAAACGATATGAAATTTTTATGGAGTGTTGAAAATAATGTCCTTAAGCTACTGTGAATTTTTGGCGATTTTTGAAGGCACAGATAATTAATTAAAAATCAAAAGGCATCACTGGGCAAAATATGACACAAATAAACCAATTAATTTATTAATAATTCAAGCATACCAACAAAAATCAAACACGTGTACTAACAGGTAGAGGACAAAATTCTCAACAACTTGCAATTTTTAGAATTTCAAAATGATGAAATATGCATGCTATGGACACGTGCAAACACAAGGGTAAAAATGCAATACCGGAAAATAAAATTTCAATAAGCAAACATGCTGACAGGGACTAAAATGCAATTACCGATACTATGCAGGACTTCTATGCAATTTCTCCACGAGACACGTGCTCCTCACGTGGTGTCTGCTTCACAGAGACCTTTTTGCAAATTCGGAAAGTTCCAGGGGCGTCGGTGCAATTAACCCAGGTCGCACGTGCTCCTCACGTGGGGCGACCTAGGTTCGGAGGGCGTCGGAGGCTCGGAGCGAGGCTCAGGTCTTCTGGAGGTTCGGCTCAGCTTCGATGCAGCTTCGGGTCACCCGAGCCTAGGCTTGGAGGCCGAGGCTCGGATAAGGCGACGTGGCGGCATGAAGGCCCTTGGATCAAGATGGATCCAAGGGAGGTCGATGAAGACGCGTGGCGGCTTGTGAGGCGTCCGATCCGAGGGGTGATCAACGGTCACGGACGAGGGCGGCAAAGTGGACACGTGGAGGGGCGAAGACCGTTCGATCAGAGGATCGAACGGTTGCTGCTCCTTCTTCTCTATCGATCCTCCGCCGCCTGCGGAGGAGAGGGCTGCGCTCCGGTGAAGACGCTGTAGCTCCGCCCGTTCCTCCTGAAGCCGATGAAGCTCTCCGAGGTGTCGGAGATATCCCAGTAGGAGCGTGGCGATGCAGCGAAGGCACTGATGGTCCCAGGATCCCTGGAGGATGGCTGGAGCTCTATGTCGATGAAGCTCGAGGAGAGCTCCGGCGAGGCTCCGGCCAATGATGAAAGTATCACCTGCAAGCGTTAAATGTAGAGCCGGAGCTCGTGCGTGCGTTTGTGGAGAAGTGGTGTTGGTTGGCGAGGCCTAAGGAGACGTGAGGTGGTCGGGGGACGTTGCTCCGGCCAAGTGGCGGAGCTGGAGATCGATGGACGGTGGAGTGGAGCGTCTGAAGATGCGGAGGGGTCAGCGAGGATGAGAGCTCCGACGCGGAGCTCGGCGGAGTGAAGGCGAGGCGTGAAGATGATCGTGGACAGAGAATAAAATCGGAGAAGATGAAGGGAAAAGAAGAAAACGATCGGAGGAGAGATGGAGGGGATTACCTGGGGATTGGGGCTCATCTTTGAGCTCCAGGTCGTCGCTCAAGAGGTCGGTAAAGCCCCGAGCTCAAGCAGCTACGCGGAGGGCGGCTGCGACACGGCGGTGGCACCGTGGATCTCGCCGGAGAAGGAGGGCTGTCTTCGCTCAAGGATTCACTCAATTCCTGTCACAAATCGAAGGTTCCAAGCTCTAGGTTCCTCTCTGGAGTGGCGGATGGGGATGAATGTGGCCGGAGAGGGGGTATTTAAAGGATGAAGGTGACGGTCTGGCTGGGTGGATGGCGAAGTTGGTGGCTGTCGTGGGGCGAGTGTGGCGGAGATGGTGGTGTTTGAGGGAGCTTGCGAGGGAGAGGGATGAGTGGGGTGTGTCGTGGGGAGGTCAGCGGCCGGCGAGGGTGGCTGACGTGTGCCCAAAAAAGGAAAGGGGGCGCCCCTCCCGCAAGGCAGAGATCGTGGGAGAGAGGGGCGCCCGAGGTAGGAGACGAAGTCTCCACCGTTGGATCTTGTGATCCAACGGTGGGGATCGAAGCGAGATGGAGCGGTTACGATGAGATCTGGGATGCCCAGATGAGGGGTTATGAGAGCGCCACGTGGCGCGTTTTGGCGAGGCGCGAGCGGATGGCTCAGATGAAAGGGTAGGGTTGATCTGAGGGTCGAGATTCGCTGGAAGGTGGGCGGCTGTGATGAGAGGATCGGGGGCGCTATCGAGCGGCGTAGATGCCGCCACGTGGCTCGCTGAGAGCGCGGCGCTAAGGGACGGTGGAGATGAGGTATGGGCTTTGATCCTACGGTCCATATGAAGGGCGTGCGTGGCAGCGGCTCGGCCGTTGGATCAGGATGGCCATCCAACGGCGGAAGGCGCGGGCGGATCAGACAAAGGGCAGCAGGCCGCGTGGCGCAATCAGAGTGCGCCACGTGGCCTGCTGTGAATGGTTGGAGGGGAAAACACGTGTAGAGAGAAGAGGAAGCCGAATTTGGAAAAACTCAAAACATGAAAGTTGTAGATCTTGATGAGATCTACAATTTTCATGTTGACCAAAGACGGAGATGAGGTCACATATAATACATAAATACAAAGATACATAAATATACATATGTAGTATACAAAATGACCCAAAAACCCAAGTTTCTCATACAAGCTCCAACTTCGATGAAATTAGTCTCATTTTGAAGGTCTTTTAATATATAGTATTCTAAGAGTGAGTAGACCTAAGTAGGGGTTTGTATGCGGGCCTTATGTGTGTTTTAATGTACAAGGGTTCTCAGGATATTTGGGCTATTTTACAAGGGTGATTTGTGGCATCCTTCCCTATATTATTAAGGAGTTTACACATCTATTATAGAGAAGGAGTTATTTGATGAAGAGGTATTTTACATGGGATTTTTGGCTTCTTATTTAAATGCAGATGAGCTGCTATAATGCATGAATTATGGATGCATGCATGAGTGTTATTTATGCAAGATAAAAGGAAATATGCCTCTATTTTCTCGGGAACAAGGCTCTATTTTTGACTTTTGGAGTGATGAATAACAGATTCATCAGTCCTTCACCGTGTTGAGTGTGAACTCAGGGTTTTCTCTTGCGTTTATCTTTTTGTATGTCAGTGTGTGTTATCTTGTGTAATTGCACGCTTTTACCTCAATCTGCTTATATTCATCCATTTTTCTTCAAGATGTCAGGATATTGGTCATCATATCCAGGTCACTCCTCTTCAACCATAATCCAATCATCTTCACCTTCTTATTCCTCCTCATACCCCATCCAGACCGTGAAGTCAGAACTTTGACTGACTTTCCCGCTTATTCGTACTTCTCAACTAACCCACCTTCTTCCACACCTGATCCACTGCCATCTTGGGTTGATTGTCCTTATTCTTGAGAGGTTGCTGGAATCAATGAACCATACGAAGAGTAAGCCACTGCTGAGATAGATGACTGGAAGAATAACATGGTCAATCGAACATACCAAATGGAGAGGCATGCACCTAATGATCTTCCTGACTTGATTGACTTTAGTGATCAGGATTACATTGACTAGCCCTCCTCCCAACCATTTAGAGAGTCTACGCAACCAGAGGATTGGACTCATGGATTCAACCGACAAGCCCCCTCTTTATTGACTCCATCATATGAGGCTCCGACCAACATCTACCATTCAGATGATTCATACTCGACCCAACATTATATGTCAGACTCTAGGTATGTTGAGTATGAGACCCCAATATCTCAGCAGTATCCTCAAATTGAGCAAAACTCTTCCATGATTTGTCATGAGAATTTTGTGGAGGGATGACATCTCTAGGCTTATTAAGAAAAATGAATCATTTGGTAACAAGTTGAGAGATATGGAAATATTGCATTCAATTTCTTCCAACCTGGGTATGAAAGTGGAAAAGGAAGTAAGTAGATTTGATGTTGAAAACTGAGCGAGCATTAGGGAACCCACAGATTTTGTACAGCTTGAGTCTATTCTACCTTCCTCTTCTATAACCACTTACCCTCCAATCTCGAGTTTGCATTTTCTCCCTCCCCTCCTTCACATATCGAAAATAACAAAAAAATTGAAAATATCAAAAAGATAAAAAATTTGAAAATACCAAAAATATCATAAAAATAGAAAAATAAAAAGGATCTAAAAAAATTAGATCTTGCCCTAAGGGAAGCACTCTATGAAGAATTGTTTTTTAACCTTCCCTTAATAAAGGTCATAGATCACTTCCCCAACCTCAAGAGATTTGTAAGGAATAAATTGATGTCTAAGAGTTCGGGTAATAAGAGAACAAGGATGAAAAGACACATAATGTCTATGGCCACCTCCTTAGTGATGGAGAGAAAGATCAAGAGCCGTAGAGTGAAGCGGTTGCCTAGGGTTGAATGTGAAATCAAAGACAATATCTTTACCCATGCAAGAATCGATGATGATTCTCCAATAAATATCCTCCCGACCTCTGTGTTTGACAAGCTCAAACTCAGGCCAATCAAAAAGTTGAGAGAGATCGTTCCGCTAGCTGATCGATCTATCAAACGGTCGAGAGGAAATATTTCAGTTATCGTTACTTTCCAAGGTGCTCTACTCCAGGTGGACTTCACAGTCATTGACATTGAGCACCGAGGAGAGTCCTCCCAATCTCCGATTATTCTCGGGAAGCCGTTCTCAGCCTTGGCTAAGGCGACTATAGATTGCGAGACTCGGGAAATCGATTTTACAGCATTGGGAGCGCTTCAACCTCACCCATTCTTTGATACACTTTACTCTAAGGTGAGCCGCATATCCGCTGACAGTCGTGACCATCGAGAGGTAGATGAGCCCCACCTCTTTGCAATTATCAAAACAGAAGGAAATGATTAGGAGAGCACGAAGGTCAAGGTAAGAGAAGTGAGAAGAAAGGCGCAAAATCGCATATGAGATCTAGAATGCACACAAACAATCACAAAAAAAACTCACATAAGACAAACCCTCAATTCACCTACTTAACTCGGTAAAGATCGTGAAAGCTCTATCTTTTTATCTGGTATGTTTTAGAGTTAGGTGAGAAGTCAAAAAGTTGCGCAAACACTTAGGAGGATGAATAGGATTTTGTACTAGTCCTTAGGGAGTGCGTGAGCAAGAAAAGTGAAGACAATGAGGGGATTACTCGCCCAAGACAAGATTTTTTTTTTGGTCTTTTTTAGGGTCAAGTAATTTAGCAATCCTAATTTAATTGGTTATCACTTTTTTTGGATTTTTAATAAGAATGCACGAGCCTAATGAGGAGTCAATTTTATTTAGCACTTAGGGCTCGTTTGGTTGCAGGGTTGGGCAGGATTGGCTTGGCCCAACCCAGGTTGGCCCTGCAACCAAACAGGGTTCTCCTCCTCATAGTTTACTATTCATAGGGGTACCCCTGCCCAACCCAACCCTGTCCAACCCTGCAACCAAACAGACCCTTAGGTTGGCAAAATCAGAGGGAGTGCTGGAAAAGCAATGCAAGCTGCAAAACGATGATGTATGCTAAAACATAAATGCTTATCTTGCCTCCAGTACTCTATATGCAAAGATGCTCAACAGAATTGAAACCTATACTATAGGCAAATACGAGTCGATGAAATCACCCTAAGTCCATAAATTGTTATTACCCGAAGAACCAATGCTAATGACTTACAATGGAACCGAAAAGTCCGGTCTTGGAGGCTCCTCGGTGCCCACAACAATGTGTCCTGCAAGTGTTGTATGGAGGACTCTCGTGGTGCGGGGTTCCGAGACTAAGTGAGAAGCACTTTAATCTTTGACTAGATCCAAACATAGACTATAGGCACATGCAAATATAATTAAGTGTTTGAACCTACTCTATTGTCAAGCAATCCTAAAGCTAAGGACTCAATCACACAAATAAAGAAAACCAACACCAGGAAACAAATTAAAAAAAGTGATGAAAACTGTGAAAAACCGATGAGGCCCCCAAGGGAACAATCCCTAGGGCAATGGACCTCGTAAGTGTGAAGTGTCCTGGAGAGTGTCCTGTCCAAGTTATTACAAATTAAATGCTCTCTCTTACATAAATTACATATTACATAACAAAATTGATACAAATAAATACAAGTGGCTTTATCTTCAAAATGCCTCTAAGACCACCCTCGATCCGCGTTCCTCGCAATAAATCCAAACATGGAGGCGGTTAGATAGCTCAACAAGATATATTAAATAAATAGAAAAATAAATAGGGCACAAGAATATGTGTTGTTGCTCCCCGGCAATGGCGCCATTTGTTTAACCTGAAAATGTAGCGATCTTATGTTCCACAGAAGGGAGGAACACAATCGTTGAATCGACAACATCAAATATGGATTAAAACAATAATTACCCCACAATTCAGAATTAAGCGATGAAAGTAAATGTGCGTAGTTAAAATTTATTATAACTCTACAACAATTATGTGTATAGTGTGTAAGTATGTGTAGAGTGTCAAACACAGGGAATAAGCATGATAGATGAGGCAGATTAATGCAAAAAAGTGAATTTGATGTATTTGTCTCATTTTATATTTTTTTAATTTTATTTTTGCTTTTATATTTTTGTATTTTGGTTTTTAATTTTCTGGTTTTTTATTTTCTTTTTATATTTTATAGTTCTATATTTTTCTTTTTCTTTTACATACAAATATAAAGCTGTATAGAGCATATATACAATATAGGTAAGAGAGAGATAATATATATAGGTAAAAATATCAAAAAAATAGGAAATAAACAATTTTTGGGTTTTACATGATTTTTCCTATTTTTATGATTTTTCCAAAAATTTTTCTAATTCGTAAAGATTTATAAAGTAAAAAAACCTAAAGTCAGGGTTAAAATAAATAGATGAAATTCAAAATCTTGGAAAGGAAAAATGCTTCGAAGATAAATCTATTCAGGAATTCTTGACGGTGCTGGAACAAGATTAAAAATATAAAACTGTAACAAAAAATTCCCAAATTAAATTTATTATAAAATTGATTATAAAAATATTTTCAAAAATAGAAATTATATTTTTTGTGATTTTTTTATTGATTTTTAATATTTTTATAAAAGTTTTAAGGTTTTTCAATTTTATGAGTTTTCTTTTATATTTTTAAGTGATGTTTGATCTAAAGTTGTAAAATAAATTAGTAAATATAAAATATATATTTTTTGGATTTTTTCAAAAAGTTTTTATAATTTTTGTGTATTTTCTTTTGCAAACAGGGACAAAAAGGCAAGTTTTTGATTTTTTTATAAATAATGAAAAGACATAAAATGCAAAATAGAAATATGCTTGTGAAAGATCAGTGCTCCAAGAAACTATTTATATTTTTTGGGATTTTTTGAGTTAAATAGATGTATGAATTAAATAGATACAATAAAGATAAACTACACTCCTAGTAGGGGTATTTTTGTAAATATCATAAAGTGTAGGGGCCTGAGTGTAATTTCTACCAAAATATTATACGCATCAAAAAATTAATGGACCAATATGAAATATGTAAAGCCACGAGGGCTTTTCTGTAAAAACACCAAAGCTCACGTGGTGAAGCTTGTGAGCCACTAGCAGGGGCAAGAATGCAATTATCCAAAAGCACAAGGGTTGACTTGCAATATTACAAAAATATATAACTTAATGAAATAGTTTCAGGACCAATGTGAAATAAGCGAAACCCCAGGGGTCGAGCCGCAAAATCACCACCTCACGTGAAGCGTCACGTGAGGTGCCGTGGGTGGGACCAAAAAGCAATTGCAATAAAGTTCCGAGGGCTTGATGCAAATTGTACAAAATGAAAATACTGCAAATGAAAGATTGAGTTTTAAATAGTAAATACAAAAATTACGGGGGCTTAGATGCAAAATACCCACGCTAAGGGCGCGATCGAACCGTAGATCTGGAATCACTTGCCACGTGTCGCCAATCTGACCGTCGGTACCGCTTCGCCACCGACGGCTAGGATTAGATCATGGATGAGGATCTGACGGTTGAAGCTCGCAAAATCTGACGGTGGTTGTGCATCTAGAGGAACTGAAGGAGATCTAACGTCTCGAAGATGATCTGCAGGAACATGCGATGAACACGAGTTTGACAAGTTTGAATCATCGTGAACTCCTTCCTCCGACGTATTCCGTTATTGCTATCTGGTCCAGGAGATCACCGACGGTTTCCTCTATCGGCTAGGGGCAATAAAAGTGCGCGAGATATACCGGAGCCCTTCCACGGCGAGGGGGAAGTTTTGGCGCTCCCGGTGTATACGACGATATCAAATAGCCACCAGCTACGCGTGAATCCCGGCGTTCCAGCAAAAAAGGGGTTAGGAGGGTTGAGGGCAAACTGCCTCGACCCTTCAGCATACAAGGGGGAGGGGAAGGAGGAGTGACCAAAGGTGCTCCGACGGCTGAAGGAGGTGGAGCACCTAAGATAGATCCACGATGGATCTGGTGAGCTGGAGGTGCGTGGGATGCTCAAGAACCGAAGGGGAAGAAGAGGAGGTGGCTGGCATAGTCGAAGACAATTGGATACGCAGTGGTGTAGGTTCGTCGGATCTAGGCTCCGGCGAACTTCGTTTTGGGTGTTTAACGCTAATAACAAGATTAAAAGCTTAAAATCATGTAGAAAGGGGATTATATTAGGCTAAGGAATATAAGAAAAATGATAAAAATGGACCTCACTTGGCCGGAGCCAAGGAAGAAGAACCTTATGGTGGTGGTGACCGCCGGAGATGGTGGAGACAGTCTTGACCACATCTCACCTTCCTTTCGACGCCTGAAGAAGGCCTGCCACACCGTTGATCCAAAAACCCTCGAAGGGGAGAGGAGGATAAGTCAAAAAGAGGTTCAAAAATCAAATGGGAAAGAAGGTGGCTTTTTGTACAAGATGGGTGACATGGCGAGAAGATCGAAGAAAATCAGGAGATGCAGCGATGCACCGCCCAAGGCAAGAACTGGGCGTGAATCACCAATCTCCTAGGAAGAAAAGTCGAGAAGGGTGCAAAGCCAAATGGTAAAAGGGCCGTCCTCGAAAAAACCGAGAAATCGGGGGAAAACAAGGTCTGACAAGGGCAAGAGGCAGGTCAGAGAGTTGACCCGCGATCAACGCTCAGACCCTCGTGGTTGGTCAACGTGGACCAACTATGGAAAATCCTGGAAAAATGATTTCAAAAATTTATTTAAAAATGATAAATAATTTTATTAATTTTAGGTTATAAAAAGAAAATATTTAGTATTTTTGAATTATTTTATTATGATATTTATTTATTTATTTGAGGTCTAGAATTTCAAGTTACTTTTTGAAGGCTATATATATAGGTATATTCATCAATATATTTTAGTCTTTTATTTTTATTTTGCATTTTTGATTTTATTAATTTAGTTTTTTATTTTAGATATTTATAACTTATTTTTGTAAGCTTAAATATATTTTCATTTTATTTTTCTGATGTGAAATATACAATTAAATAAATAGATATATCATATATATAGGTATAGATATATGTATTTCATCCATTTATATTTTGGTAAAGTATTTTATTTTAATGATTTATTGATGTTTTTATTCCAGTTTTAATATGGACATATATTATAAATAATATTTATAAAAATGTAAAATTATAAAAACCATGAATAATAACTAAAATGAAGATTTTAATCAATACAAGTATACAATGGGGGTCCAAAACCTAACTTTCAAGCCGTAACTCCAAAAAATATAAAACCACTTCATTAAATAACTTATTAAAAGTTATATACAATTAAAGGTGATTTTGATAGATTTTGAGTTTTTATTTGAGACATATGGGTCTGGGAAGTTGGGATTTTAGATTCTTATTCAGATCATAACCTTTTATCTGTATATTATTTTTGTATGAAATAAATTCTATATCCAATTGTCCACAACTTTTATGTTCAAAGTTTCTTCATTTGAAGTATAAAAAGTGGAACCAAAAAAAGATCCTAAAATGAAGGAAAATGAATAAAATAAAAGGAATTTTTATTGTATTTTAATCTCTTATCTCCCCCTACTTTATTCCTTGTCGACCTAGTCATCGAGATGCCTGGGTCTCGAGGTTTCGGATCATAAAATATCTTCAATATTTTATTTCTTTTTTCTTTTCTTCATTCTATAATTTTGACTTTAAAAACCATATTTTATACAGTATTTACACAAAGATAGATGAATGATAAAATGCAAGAATTAAGGATATTTACACGCATTTACTAGGGGTTTTAAAGACAAAATGACAGAATAAAGATGATGAAACAGAGATCATCAATGCCTCACAGCTGCCTTGTAATATTTTCATTTAATTTTCAAAGGACTTTTTTATCACAAAGAACACTAGAGGTTCGTCTCCGCTTAAGCCAACCATCATTTATTCTATGGGTAACATCTCCATCAATTTCCTCATCTTGTGGCAAAATAGATCTCAAGTATCTAAAAAAATCTTTCTTCTGAATGTTATCATCTTCAACCTACACATCGAGCCATTAATTGTTGTTTCCATCAAATGTGCACTCCATATATTCAGTCTTGGCCCTACTTATACAAATATTGTAGGGTATGGATTTGATGTTTTCTAAGAATTTTTTTGTTACATCTTTCTTTCAAACAAAACCAAAGAGCATAAATATCTATAACAATCAGATATGTTTTGATGATTATATTTATCAACCAGAGAAAACTATTCAACTCTTTCAGGAGCACATTAATTTGCTTTTCACATGTTCATTGTTGTTATCTCAATAGTTGTACATTATTTCAATAAAATTAAACACGATGATATCCAAGGCATGGTATGATAATTTCAATAACAAATACCCATTACTATTATACATACAAACAATATAAATCAGTTTTTTTACATACATTCACTTTCTTCTTTCTTCTTGTACTACTCTTGTATATTTTACCTAACATTTTCTTCTGAGCACATGGAGTCCTTATGGCTTCTTCAATAGGTGGATATGGCAAGGTCCTTGTAATCGCTTCGTATGCTTTGCGCGCATGGAGTCGGAATCACGGTGCCCGACTTGGACAACTTAACGTTGTTGCAGAAGCTCTTAGTCGATGCACCCAAGTTGATGTCCTCGACTACTATCCCTTGGCATGGAATGACCTTGCTACAATCAAAGGTAACCGACACATCCGTTGCACTAGTTCCTTTGATGTTCATGTATTTGATATCACTTACGGCTACCGCTGACGGCTGAAGAAGTTTAAATATCAGATAATTTGTATGTATTTATCAACATAATCCAAAGGGATGCATATTGTTATGGTCATACCTGGTCTTTGCATGGCTTGGAAGAGTCACAGTAGTTTTGATCGATAATTATAGGGTTCTTAACATTGTTCATAATGATGTTCCTGAATGTGATATTTTTTGCATTTCCATGGCCACCCTACATTCATATGTATATATCATTGTTAATTAACCATGTCTGTGAAGAATAAATTAATAAGTGGTGAATATTTACCTGCCATGTCTTGATTCGAGCTCCATTTGTGGTACCATGAAGGGTTGCTGTGTCCACCAATACATTGGAAACATATGCTTCCGAGTTTCCCTTTCCTAAGCTTCCGATACTATAGAATAATATATATAATAACAACCTAATTGAGAATCATAAATAGCGAGGAAATCATATCTTTGTTAGTCCTCCATAGATTGAGATCAATATATAAATTACCTGATACCATGCCCTGGTCCACAGTCGATATTGGTGACTGTAACATCTTGTGATCCGCTTACGATCGATATGCAATCATCACCTTCATTCAAATTACAAGTGGTTATGTTGGATCAATGTTTCTTTTCTGTATGGTGATTAGTTACTTACAATCTAAACATACACACCTGTAGCTATATTACAATGATCTATGTGGATGTTCTTGGTACCGGTAACATGGATTCCGTCGGTGTTGGGACTAGTTTCAGGAGCAGTGATAGTGAGATCGGAAATCTCGACATCGTTGCTTTGCGCGAAGGTAACATGCATTTGTTGACTATTCTTAAAGAACAAATGCTCTACCCGTAATTTGTTGCAAGAATTAAAGGTCATTGCCTGTATGAAATATCAATTAGATTTACATTTATAAATGCTCTAACATTTAAATAGAAGTATATTGGAATATGTACATACAGTGGGAGCATCCGAACAGGGCTGCATTAGCGAAAGAAGTATTGTTAGTCTATATCTTAGCAATAGCAATAATATAGATTGAAATTATATAATGGCAAATGAAATTAGCTAGTTCTTAATTACTTGAGATTTGTCGACTTTACAAGAATTCTTCCACCATACTTCACCATTTCCATTGATGGTACCACCACCTTCGACGTGGAGGTTATCTACTCCTTCGAATTCGATCCACTGCTTACGATTCTTGCCGTTCCAATCTGAGATTTTCGCGGAAGCCAACAAAGTTCCTTGGATCTAATCAAAGCACACATGTTTAATCTTTAATTGATGGTTAAAATGGGAACTTTTCAACTAGCAAATGTTGCATATATACTAACCCTCACTGTGAAATTGGACATGCATGGTCCAGAGAAAGTGATAGGCTTAAGAAGGTATTGACCGACTCCCGAAACTAGAAAGATCGATGGAGTAGTCGACGAACATGCATCCTTCCAAGCATCAGCAAATGCCTAAAGTATAATGGAAAATAATTAACATTTTTCATTATAGACTCGTTTTGTTGTTATGAGACCATGCATATAAGTACCTGAGTGGCATCCGAGCCGTCTCCTTTAGCTCCATAGTTCTTCACATCAATCACTTTAGTCGTCTGAGATGGAGAAGATTTGCTTACGCCTCCGGCCTTTCTCATCAGAAGCAGCGATTGATCTTCGTTGTATCCTAGGCTGATTCCGGCGTTGTCGTAGTATCTTGCATAACAAGGCAACAATTGGAGAGAGCACACGAGTGAGAGGAAGAAGAGCAAGGAGGTGTTTGGGAGAGACATCGATGAGGAGATATTGTTCTAATGGAAATGTAAGAGATATTGTTGTTATTGTAGGTAATTAAGACTTGAACATATATATAGCTATTTATAGGGGTTTGATACGTGCATGACATTGATAGTGTTCCTCTTGATATATATCACGAGCTTCATGGGAGAGTACTTTGGTTAACTCTTAGAGTTAAATCACACGAAATTATCATTTAAGTTGGAATAGACGGCTTCTTACCTTTATAATTGACTGCTGCATTTTTTTAATTATCACGTGAGCTATGTATTACAGGAAGCAATCCTACATTTTCGTTATGATTTACGCAACAAGAATCTGTGTTTATTTAAAACACCTTCCAATATAATTATATGTATTGTACACAGGAGTCGACCATATAGTCGCCATTGATGGCCAGAAAACTAGTGATTTTAATAGCACAGCACACATAATTAATTAATTAATTAGCATGGATAGATAGAAAAACGTACCTCGAACAAATTATGACTTCCTGATGAAACGTCAGAGGGCAAAAGATTTGACTTCTTAATTGATATGGAAACGTGATAATGACGTCTCATAAAATGTGGCCATAATTAATATCGCGTAACGGGTTCGTATAGATCAGGATGATGAATGGGTAATACTTCTGGGATTCATGCACGTACTGTCCTAATTAGAAAATAAAAACAACAACATAAATATTTATGTGGAATGTCTAACAATCATACACGGACCTCATTTTTCATTGAATATCAAGTTCAATCCAATAAAAAAACAAGATTACAATAACCTTTTTTTTTAATCCGGTGCAACATTGTTCATTTTTTTAATATACGACGACAAATATTATTCGTATCGAAATTATTTTTTATATCTGAAACTAACGAAATATCATACATGTTGTTATACCACCACTGACTATCCATTAATAATTCTTTTCCACTGTTATTTTTCAAAAATTTAACTAACCATAATGAATAATTTGAACATTTGTTGACATATCTTCCAACGCTAAATATATAACAATGAATATTATTCATTGTAAAATTATCTTTTATTCTTTTTATTAGCAACAAATGCTATATTCTTTGCTAAAAGTTTATGTAACAGCGATTTATCCGTCGGGTTATTCATCAAAACACTACGACAAAATTGTGCTATGGTAACGCTTTTTCCAAAATCAGTCACTAAATTAGCTGTTCTTAATATATAATGACGACATTATTCGATGCGAAATGAGTTTTCGTACTCAAAATTAACAACGAATATCATATCTATCGCTATATCAGCAGACCACATTCTCTTCTTCCCCCTCTTCTTAAGCCGGCTGCACTTGAACTTAGAAGGGAATACCCTGCTCCTCAAGGAAGGTGCTGTTAGACCGAGGAATTAGAGTTTCCTTATTGAGGAAGGCTGTTTCTTTGTTATTTCTGAGGTGGGGAGCTACATATCACTTACATAGTACAAAGAAAGATGCTTAGTCATTACAATTTGCATATGTGGACTTGTTCTGATCTAGATTATTGAGGAGTCTTGACCATAGAATGGTGGAACTTATAGGTTGTTGTGTTTTAAACATATATCTTAATAAGGTTCCGACAAACTAATAACCAAAAGGTCTGATTGAGCTCCATACTTCAATTTAATGAAGATAAGTTTATTAATCAACCTTGATTCTTTTTCTTTTCTTTCTATTTTCACTTCCTTTTCAAATAAATATTTGATAAGGGACTAGCAAAGCTAAAGTATAGGGGGGTGATAAATCTCTGATTCTCACTTTTTATTCTTTTATTTTAACTCTTTTTCTTGGCAAAATATTTGTAAATTATTGCAAATACAATAACTTAGGAAATTGCATGCCTGAGTAAGATTGCATATTTAGCATGCATTTTTGGTAATAATAAAAGAATAAAGGAAAAGAAAAAGAATGATGTATTTAGAACAATATAGAGTGACCCAAACCCCAAGAGAAGGTCAAACTTTGACCTGATCGTAAAAATAAAATAAGTGGAGAGAGATAGGACTCACTATGTAATGTACATAATGCTTATATTTATAAATATTATTTACATATTTATTTTTGATAAAATAAAACTAAAGAATTATTTTCACACCCTTTTACTTTCTAAAAATAATCAAAAAATTAAATAAAAATAAAATCCTCCATTCATTGTACAACACACATATATATATATTGCATCCTCTATTTATTATACACCTATAAAGAATTTATAAAATTAAAATAAAAATCTGTTTACACTCCTGAAAATATGTGATAAATAAATAAAATATAAAAGAAAAGTATTTTTGTAAAAAATTAACAAAATAAAAATACGTGTACATAATACATAAGTATATATTATACATGTATATAATATTATATATTGTATATTAACTCATTTATTTTTCATAAAACTAATTTAGAATCATAGAAAAATACCTTGAAAAATAACAAACATTTTTATTTTATGCACTTGTTAATTTAAATTCATTTATTATTTTTATTTAATTAGCTTTATTTAACTTTCCATTTTGTCTTCTAGCTTATCTTGTCCGTTCCCTCTGTCGCTTCTGATTGGCCAACATCAGCCCTGTTGACTTCGGTCAACTGGTCCCCTCCTTCTCTTTTTTCTCCCGAATCGGATTTGCTTCGATCTTTGCCCATTTTTCCTGACCCAATCCTATCACCTCCTACTCCTATTAAAAGCCCGACCAAGGGGCATGGATCCCTAATCCACGCCCGATCCTCACTCTTCTGATCCGCACCTCGGTTTGTGTGATTTCTCCCGTTCTTCCCGGACCTGGCACACCTATAAAACCATCGCACCCCATCCCCTTTTCCACCACCTTCAGTTGCTCCACCACATATGTTGCACACGTCTTTTCCTTTTCAGAGTGACAGCAAGAGAGGGAGAGGGTTGAAAAACACGTCACCCGGCCTGCTTCTCTATCCCTGCAAAAAGAAACAGAGAAAATGTCACGGTCATTATATCGATCAAGTGGGTTTTGCCAGAAAATATTGAGCATTAGTTAATCTTCTTTTATTATATTTATACTCCTAAACTTTAGTGTATAGCGATTAATCACGAGAGCGTCGAACTCAAGGAGGCAAACTATTTGAGAACTAGGGTTAAACTGTAGACAAACTATGGTAAAAGAGTTACCTAATTTTTATTTTATTTTTAAAGAATTTTCTAAATTATTTTTGATTTTTAAGAAATTTATATTGTTTTTACGATTTTAAGGTATTTTATAATTTTTTATTTAATTTTAGAAAATGTTTTATAAAATTTTATTTAATTTCTATTTTGTTTGTTTTATATTTATTTTATTTGTCCCGTTTTTATGGATTTTTAAAAGGTTTTTGAGATGTTTATGGATTTTGGTTAATTTTTAAGGTGAAAAGTGAGTGTTTATTGAAAAATTTAACGTATTTTGGATTTTTAAAGTTGAAAACAGTGATAAAATCTTTTTATTTTATTTTCAATGGAAAGTAGATGAAATTATCTTCAAATCAATATATTGTACGTTTTTAAATGATTTTTCTTTATTTAGTTATGAATTTTTGAAGTTTTATGTATTTTGTATTTTTTATTGATTTTAATATTTGGTTTTTATTTGTTTTTAGTTATTATGTAAAATGCAGTAAAAATATAATGTATATAATTTTTGTTAGTTTTTTAAATGTGTTTCTATAATTTTTTATGTGATTTTAAATTTTGTTATATGTTTTTGTATTTTTAATGATTTATTTAATACTAAGAAATCTTTTTTCTAAAAAAATATTTTATACTGTATATAGTATAGTAGAGGGTATTTATATGGATTTTTATTATATTTTAATGTTTTGGATTTTGTTTTTAGTACGTTTCATGGGTATAGTTGTAATTTCCTGAAAAGTTTAGGGGCATGCGTAATAAGCATAAAGGCGAGGATGCAATGCGCAAAAATCTCAAATAACATGTGCGCATTCACGTGTTCTCCTGATGCGAGGATCTGTTCGTCAATCGGCAGAAATGGGGGGGGGGTGTGGGGGGTGGGGGGGGGGTGTGTTCGGCATAAATTCTCCAACTTATCAAGTTGTAGCGTGAGGCTCCTGTCCCTGACCTGCGCACACGCGGTCACGTGCATCGTTGAAAGGAGGAATCGACGGCAAATCGTAGTTATTTCCGCATTGCGTATCAGTGGCCGTCGGATTGAAGTCGATCCCAGGGCTATTATTCGGATAATTCCTGTGATGCCCTGTTTAATCACCACTGTCCGATCTCAGCAAATCAACGGCAGCTGTAGATGAATCTGTTCTTCCCAAATCAGGCCCAACGGTGGTTGTGTTCCGAGAAGTCGGAAAGGATGGGTTGCTCGATCTCAGCCGGTTCTCGAGAGCGGTTGTAGGCAGTGCTTCGAGAAGGTGATTTAGATTCTCAATCGACCGTGTGCCGTTCTCACTCTACGGTGTTGCTTCCTCCGGATTCGATACAAGTGCTTGAATATTGGAATCAAATGCCAGGTGTTTTTCTCCAAAGATGTTGCGGTAGAGATGTTCAAAGCGAATCTCACTTGGTCCTCAAACTCTGGATCTACAATCGACGATGTCCAGGTGAAGCAAATGCATTCTCTGTTGGATGAGAGGCTTAACTTCAAGCAAACAAGATCAACAATAATTCCATTTGAAAACCTGCATATAAGAGGGGATAGCTCGAGGTTTGGATTCCTCGACTTGAATGTTAGGATAAATCGGAGGAAATGAATGGGCGAATGAGGTTCTCCTCACGTAGATGGCAGATCGGAGAACAAACATCAGATCGGAACAGAACTGAGGAAGAGTGAAGAGGATTTGAATTGAGATGAAGAACTGGAATCGAAGAATAGTGAGGTGATGAAAAAATCAAAGCGGGTTTGCATCAAAATTGGAGAAATCGAGGAAAAACAGAATGACGGGAGGGATTGAGAAGAGAAGTTGCAGATGAAAAAGAGGAGAGGGGAGAGAACGAATGCCACCAACCTGGATCTTTAACGTGTGCGATGGAATGTGAGTAGAAGGTCGACGCCGGCGGATCTGGAGCAGCCGCTCCAGGGGATCGTGACCTCCACGTGAGGGCATATCTCGCAGAGGTTGAACGCGCGACGGAACGTGATCGTCGACGCCATCGAGCTGATCGCGCCTTCTCTCTCTCATGCTCGACGGGGGCAGAGAACATGGAGGCTGTCAACCTCACTCTGGACTCTCTCTCCCGGAGCTCGGTCGAAAGTGGATGAAAATGGCTGATAGAGTTGACGGCAAGAGCTCGTCAGGTATTTATAGGGATGGAGAGGTGCAGGCACCGGCGTGCGGTGACGGGAATGAGGAGGTTGGGATAACGGCCGGCCGTTCGTTGACGGAGGAGAAGGGGGAAGAGGAGGGGCGGCCGACGTCGGGTGCGGAAGAAGAAGGTGACGGGATGGGAAAGAATCGGGAAAGTAGGAGAGAGAGAGAAAGGGGAGAAAGAGAGAAAAAAATAAAATTCATAAAATTAAATAATTAATAATTAAATTAATAATAATTTCGAAATTAAATAAATAATAAATAAATATAATTAATAAATTATTTAAGTAGTTAATTAAGTTATATAATATATAATTAACTAATTAAGTATTAATTAATTAAATAAATAAGTATATACTGTAATTAATAATTTAAATAAACAAATGAAATATTATTTATTTTATAAAAAATAATAAAAGTATTAATGTATTAAATAGTAATATAAGTTACGGTTTATTGTACAATATACCAATACGGACGTGAAAATCACATTTTTGGAATTAACTCTGATTTTAGCAAAACTAGTGTCATTTTGTAGATAATTGAAAAATATAATTTTTGGGATCGAGTTTGCTTAATTCGGAGTCATACGAACAAGTTATGAGTTGAGGAAGAAAAAGTAGTGGCTTCGAGGCTTCTGATTTTATTTGTATTTTAAAATATTAATATTTTTATATTATTTTTAGAGGATTTTTGGAAAAATAATTAAGTTAATCGAGTTTACAATTATTTAACTAAAAATCCGACAAGTTTATACATATAGTACATATAGACATCAAGTCCAAAAAGCCAAAACTCACTGGTTTTATCCGAGTATTTTTTATATTTTTTAATAAATAGTATTAAGTGTAAAACGGATTTTAAAAGTGAGTTTGGTCTGTTTTGAGTTTTCTATAAATAGTTATGAACCTTAGAAGTCAGCTTTTGCGGCTTTTACAATTCATTACGGTTAATTATGTTTGGTGTCGAAATATTTTTCTGATATTTTTATAAAATAATATGTATATTTTATGATTAAATTTTACAAAAGGACTGTTTTGATTTGAGATGGTTTTGATGATAAATAAAATAGGTGAAGTATTTTCATGGTGAAAAATGGGTAAATTATATTTTTGATCTTTATTGTCTTTGTATTTTTATAGGTTAAGATCCTTAACTCCCCCTACTTATTTAATTTGTCGACCCTGTCAATATATCTCGGGGTTAGGATCAGTATTTATTTATTTCATATCTACAGCCTTCGCTTCTTTTATTTTTCTTTTTATCTTTATTCTTTTATTTTGGATGATTTAAGAGTTAATTATATAATATTAATATTTGTAATTAGAATGTTAATTAATTGGAATTAGTGATTATTTACATGTATTTTACCAAGGATTTTAGCCAAAATGAAAGAATAAAGGCAATGAATCACAGATTCATCGAGGGTGAGTGTGGCGATTGTGTATAGTAACCCCAAGTCCGGCGACGCCCCCGTCTAGCTCCGCTGCAAGGAGTTTTCAACCTCTGGTTGCTCCAACTATCGAGGCCATCACCGTCATGGACTCCGTCCGCAACCCCAAGCGACTGCATTGACTCCTAGGTACTCAATCTACTTTCATTTCTAGCTCAAATCATTCATTCGCTCGCATATTATCTTCACTCCGATGATCACGTCAATCCCATGTTTGCTACCTGATGAATCCACGTTTCATCATCTTTATTCTATCATTTTGGCCTTAAAAACCCTAGCAAATGCGTGTAAATAGCATTAATTCATGCATTTTAGCATTCATGTATATGTGTGTAAATATTGTATAAAATACGGTTTTTAATGCCAAAATTATAGAATAAAGAAAAGAAAAGAAAAAGAATAAAATATTGTAAATATTTTATGACCCGAAACCCCGAGACCTAGGCATCTTGATGAATAGGTCGACAAGGAATAAAGTAGGGGGAGATAAGGGCTAAAAGACAGATAAAATACCTATACATTTTATTCATTCTTTATTCATTTTGGGACATATTTTTGGTTCCACTTTTTACACTTCAAATAAAGAAACTTTGTACATGAAAGTTGTATATAATTTTATAAAGAAAAATACAAAATTGATTTCACAAAAAAATAATGTACAGATAAAAAGTTATGGTCTGAATAAAAATCCAGAATGCCAACTTCCCAGACCCGTATCTCACAAATAAAAACTCCAAATGCAGCGTACTCACCTTTAATTGTATATAGAAGAAAATAATCTAATTAATGGTGGTGGTTTCGCATTTGGCGGAGCTACGGTTTGAAAGTTGACTTTTGGACCCTCATTGTATACTTGTACATATTAAAATATTCAATTTATTATTTATTCATTATTTTTATACTTTTATATTTTTATAATGTTGTAAATAATACTTAGAATAGTTATATACATTTAAATCAGAATAAAACCATAATTAAAACTCAAATAAAAATACTTGTAGATATCATATACATAGGTATTTCACCTATACATATACATATACTTTTTATACTTATATTTTATTTAATGTACATAATACATCAATAAAATAAAATAAAAATATATTTGTGTATATAAAAGTATTTTATAATTTTAGAAAATAAAAACCAAAATAAAATAAATTAAAAATACCTAAATAAAAATAAAATACTTAAATATATAGATATAGATACCTATAGGGGTACAAATGCAAACTTGTAAAAATACATTTCATAAAAATAATTAAAAATCACAATAAAATTATTTATAAAATAATAAACATTTTTTATTTTATAACCATAAATTAATAATGCTATTTACTATTTTAAAAGTAATTAATAAAACATTTTTTTGGGGGCTTTTTCCTGGTTGGTCTACGTGGACCAACCAGGTGGCCTGGGATGTTGACCAGCCGGTCAACTCCCTGGCCCTAGCCTTCCCCCTTGTCAGAACGCCCGTGACCTCCACTTTCCTCGATTTTTTCGCCACGATGCGTTGCTCGAGGAGGGTCGCTCCCTTCACGAAAGTTGTAGCCTGTAGATCCTAGATCTCCGCCGGCCTATCAGATCCTCCAAGATCTCCTTCGCCTGCTCGTAATCGTGCCTCGAAGATCGCTCCAGACCAACTTTCAAAAACCCCCCATCTCCATCCTCGAACTTTTGAACCCTTCTTGCCCAAGCCTTGGCCTCTCCACCTAGCTCAGGATCGAGGTCTGTGACAGGGACCTCTCCAGCCACGTCGAGCGTGCCTAGGTGAATGAGAAGGAGCTTCCACCATCTCCGGCGGTCGTCGCCGTCGTCGAGGTTCTTCCTCGTGGTTCAACACCACTTGAGGGCAGTTTCTTTCTTGTTTTTCTTCTAAGTAGATAGCTGTTAGCATAGGTTTTCGTTTCATTTATTTAGATTGCCATTTCAACCTTCAATCAGTGCTGGACACCATCACGAACACCTCGTCGGAGTTCTTGAACTCCGGCCACCACCTCCGCTGTTCCACTTCACCCATTCCACCCGCATTCGCCCTGGAGCCATCCACTGTTGATTTGCGCGTTCATTTGCAGGTTCCAGGAGGCGAGGAGACCCCCGCGTGGGGTCGGTTTTTGCAAATGCCACGTTCGCCGGAAGAGAAGGCCGCGCGCCGCCGTGCCCAGCAGCCCGTGCACCACTGCCGCCCAGCTGCTCCTGCGCATGAACGAGGGGGAGGGGGCAACGCTACAGTTGCCGTTGGATCTTGCCCCCCCCCTTTTAATCGCAGCCGTTCAAGGCCGAAGGGGTATCGCCTCTCAGGAGCTTGACACGTGTCCAAGTGACTTCTGCTTCACCGTCGGATAACGCCCCTTATTGGGTATATTGCTATAACACCCCTGGGCATTTTGTATTACATGTTAACCCCTTAATCTTGCTGCTGCCGTATTAAGTGTTTGTAATATTTAGATAAAGAACCCCAGCACTTTTGCTTGTTGTGGATAGACCCTCATCAGGTCACGTGCCACAAGCACGTGACTCGGTGGATTTTGCACGTCGTCCCCCTAGGGTTTTATGTATTTAGGTTGAATACGGAAACTTTCATAGGCAGACCATTTGGTTTTGGCGTAATTGCACATAACCCCTGCGATTTTTGCCTATTCACAGAAACGTCCTCGCCAGGTCGCGTGAGACTCACGTGAGCCTTGGTGATTTTGCACGCAGATCCTCGCGGTTCTCGAGATTTTGATTTGGCCCATTAAATTGTTTATCGCATATGATATTTTTTGGTCATTTTGCAACCGTGTCCAGAAACTTTTGCATAATTGCTCATATACCCCTGTCAGACCTTGCATTGTTGCATGCTTGCTGCATTTATTTCGTGCATCACTAAAACTCTAAAAAATCCCCAAAAATTAGCTTAGATTCCTGTTGCATAGTAGTTTATCCCCATATTTTTATTTTTCGTAATTATTGCATTTTATTATTTATAAAAATTCAAAAATAGCCTTTTTCAGCACTGTTTGCACCATAAAATACCAAAAAAATATAAAAACACTCCAGAAAAATCCCCAAAAATTATATTTTGTGTCTTTTAGTTTGTTTTAACTCCCAGCCAAAAATCATTAAAAAATACAAAACCAAACTCCTAAAAATTGCAAAACTCTAAAAACCTTCATAAAAATTTATAAAATTCATAAAAAATCCAAAAATAGTGTTTTCTTTTCCTGAATTTTCTTTGTTTGATTATCTTTAAGGGAAAATTAATTTGGAGAATTTTTGTCACTGATTTCTATTTTATTTCTCCATTTTAGTTTCAGCCTTGTATTTTTGCCACTGTTTGCTTTATTTTGATAATTAAAAATACCAAAAACATTCTAAAAATTACCCAAAAATCACAAAAACACTAAAAAAGTATAAAAAGACCAAAAAGACTTTATTTCTTTATTTTTGAGTATTTTTACCTATTTTTATAAATACCTTAGCTTGTCTTTTATTACCTTGTCTTTATTTTCCAATATTGAAAAAGAAAATATAAAAAAATATAAAATATAAAAAAAATACAAATCAGTAAATTAAAAATCAAAATACAAAAATATAAAATTAAAAATTAAATAAAAAAATTATAAAATTAAAAACCCACAAAAAAAATAGCATAAGTAGGCACTTGATCACTTTCACACACATTTTTGTGCACTTGTGCCCCGTTCTACATGTCTGCTCCCTGTGTTCGACCTCTACAATACTTGCACCTATACACATCTTGTTGTAGAGTTATAATAAATTTTAACTCCGCACATTTACATTCATTGTTTGATTTAATTGTTGTGGGTTAATTGTTGATTAATTCGGGTTTCGTGAGCGGTCGCTCAGCGACACTGTGGTCCCGCCTTGTGTGGACCATTTTGACCCTCGCAAAATCCGAGTTATCACTACCTCACTCCAAAACTCACATGCCCTCAAACGACCCCTCTCTATTTCTACGTCGTGCTCTGCAACCTTTCCCTTGATTCCAACCACCCGGACTGGAGTCGAGCAGCAGGTCGACTCTTTCACCCACCGGAGACCTGGCCCATACACCTATCCCTTGTTTTCGATGATATCTATGCTCTAACCCTTTGTAAGAGCTTCATCTCCTAGCACAACCCTTCTCCTGCAGGTTGGAGCACAGGAGGACCTCATTTGGATGTCAAATAGGCACGACATAGCAGCTCTAGGACTCCACACCTCTCCAGGACCTTCTCCTTGGTCCTGGACCCTACTAAGCACCCTAGCAGCTGTGGACAGACATATGCAATGTTTCCCCCATAAGAGCAGCTCCTGATGACGCCTTGGTCGCACAAATTCGTTGATCGTAACTCGTCGGAGGCGAGTTCTTCCCGAGTTCCTCCAGACGTCGTTCTAGTCGTTCGATCTAGGCCTCCCCCAGTTCTAATGTCATCTATCCGCTAGCAAGGGAGATTGGACCGTTAGATCCATCTGAGGATCACACCGGAGCCGTTTAGCGTCGAAGGGGTACCCCTCGATCTTGACCGCCCATCCATTAGTGGAGATCCCTCGTCTATTGGATAGTGTCGTAATAAGGGGTAAATACCACTTAGTCCCCTCTCTGTTTTATATTTACTATCTAGTCCTGTAAATATTGGTCGTAGCTTAAATTTCTTTTGGTAATTTTTGTAGTGGACCTCGTAGTTTTTGGCATTTGCACTTTAGTCCTGTTTATTTGGACTCACGTGCATCTACACGTGGTATCTCGGTTATTTGCATTACTTATCTTAAACTTTTTTATTGTCATGGAATGAATGTTTATTTGTAATATTTGCATTTATAACCCTGTGAGACTGGTTCACATGTTGCACACATGTTTTCTTGGCTTTTTTGCAAGTTAGATCCTATACTTGCTAACTGTGTTATTGTTTTTCCCGGAGCTTTATCTTAATTACACGTAGGTCTCTATAAATTGTCTGTCTCTTACTTAATTAAATAAATATCAAATTAATCCCAAAAAGTCACTAAAAATTATCGATGACTCCTATTTTTGACATGTAATATTTATTGTAATTTTTGTGGATTAATTTTGTCGCATTTATTATTTTCAAGAAATCAAAAATATCTAAAAAGTGTTCTGTCTAATTTGAAAATACATAAAAATTTTAAAATTATCATAAAAATTCTACAAAAAATCTTATTTGTGTGTTTTAGTATGTTTGATCTTCAGTGGCATTTTTGTTCAAAAATTCCTTATAAAAACCCTAAAAAATACCAAAGACCTGACAACTTATAAAAATCATATAAAATTTAGAAAATTCAAAAAATATCATTTCAGTTCTTTTTTTTATTTTCACATTTATTTTATCATAAAATTGCTGACGTTAGAACATTTTAAGTAATTTTAATTTGCAATTTAGTCCAGGGTGTGCACTATTTATAGTTTTATCCACTGTTTGATTTTTATAAAATTATAAAAACATTTACAAATCTTCAAAAAGTTACCAAAAACATTTTAAAACATTAAAACTCAAAAATATTTTGCCCTTGATTTTCTGTGCATTTTTAGCAATAAAGAAAAAAAATCCAAAAATACTTGTGTGTTGCTTTATTCTTTTGTTTATTGATTTTACTTCTTCATTAAAAATATAAAAATTTGCAAAATTAAAAACCACTAAAAATATTTTTCCATTTCTGAGATTTGACTACTTCGTAAGTTTTCTCATACGGCTTGTGTTCGACCCTGGTTGCTATACCAGGTAAAAATAATAGCGAAATTATTGAAATTTGGTATGATTGTTTGATCTTATTTTTGAGTGCTTTTATTCTTCTTGATTGATCGAGCTTAACGATTCAGGTCGCAACGTCCTTGATTATTTGTTTACTTAACCCGGATGTCGAAAGCCCGCTCATCAGTTATGGAGTGTGGGATATCTATGTGATCCTAATGTGGGGCACTGCCTATCAACTACTTGGGTTTGCCTATAGCGTATGGATGTGTTCGCCAATTGGATTGGATGTCTACGATGGAGCGAGTGGAACGGAGACTTGCTGGTTGCCGTGCCTCATGCCTCTCTAAGGGAGGATGTCTGGTCCTTTTGAAGGCAGTTTTATATGCCATCATAATATTCTACATGTCATCTAGGCTTCTTTCTGTGGGGATAAGATATCGATTGGAGGCGCTGATGCATCATTTTTTCTGGGCTGGATCTGGAGACTCCAAAGGGGTGCCTTTGGTTGGGTGGAAGGCTTTCGTTCTTTCAGAAGATGATGGTGGGCTCGGTGTTCTTGATCTTAATGTGATGAACATGGCACTACTAGCAAAATGGGTAGTCCGTATTTGGGGCAGTGGCTCTGACCTCATCTGCTCTTTGCTGCAAAAAATATATGGAGTTTCGGGGGACCTCTACTGGAAACTACGCTGTGTATCTATGCCCTCTAACTTTTGTCAAGGGGTAAGCTCCATCCTCCCTCAGATTTCTCTGTTGATGCGACGGTATGTTGGAGATGGAGATGCCTTTCTTTTTTGGATTGACGATTGATCAGTGATGAATCTGTGATTCATCACACTAAAAGTTGAAAATAGAGATTTGTTCCCGAGCAATTAGCTGCATATTTCTACTTATATTGCATAATTAGCATTTATGCATGCACAAATAATATCTGCATTTTAGCATTCATATTTGCATTAAATAAGGAGCCAAATTCACTTGTAAATATTCACCTGTATATTAGATAAAATCACCTATTTGTATATATTTGTATACTAACTCCAAATCTAATAAAATCAATTTTATAGTGTATATATTACTGATACTAATTAAAGAAAAATATCAAACAATTGACCAATAAAACCCGAATGCAAGTTTGAAACAATGAACCTTAAAATGTGCATATCTCTCTCATATGGTGTCTGATTTAGGTATACACACTTTTAAAGTAATATACATTCAAAGACCTTCAAAACAAAATCAATTTCATTAAAATCGGAGATCGTATGTGAAACTTGGGTTGGGCACCTATTGTATATTGTACATATTAACCGTTTTGCCTTTGTATTTTATCCTTTTATTTTCTTAATCATTAAAAATACAAAAAATTGATTAAATTGTAAATACTCCTTTCATATTTTCTCTATTTTTATTTCGATTTTTCTCTTATTTAAAAAATGATAAAAATGCAAAAGACAAAAATGTGGTACTTTATACCTATTAGGTACCACCCAAAAATACACTTTGTACAGATGATTTTATTTGATTTTCGACCTCTTACGAAAGTTGTAGATCTCGTCGAGATGAAACATTTGTGTTGGCCACCTTTTGATTTAACCCCTTTTGTTATTTTTTTATTTTTCTTTACATTTAATTTTTGAAATTTCTAGGAGCGACACGTGGTAGCTCCTGGAGCCACCGTCTGTAACCCATTTTTTTATTATTTTCAGATTTTTATTATTTTATTTTAATTATTTTAATTATTTATATTATATTATTATTTTTAGTAGCCTACTTATATTATTTATTTATTTATTTTTCCCCTTTTACTTCTTCTCCTATACTTGTCTTCCACTCCAAGCCATCAACTCCCCACTCCTCCACTTTCTCCATCTCTTTTCCAACTTCCTCCTCCTCTTAATATTCACATCTCCTCCTCCATTTTTTCATCATCCGCCATTCCTTTTTTCCAACGAAAAAGAGAACGGCTTGGAGTGTTTCCGTCGGTGACAGGGACCTAGCATCATCCTCGAGCAACGACCTCTCCACAGCCAGATCTGAGGTGGTCTTAACCACTTCGTCGCAGCCATCCCTCGCAAGAAGCTGCTCAAGCTTCGGAGGCTGCCATCTCCTTGAAGTAGCGATCATCGGAGTCGAAGCTTATCTTCTCCCTCACAGGAGACAACGTCCACCCGTCACAGGTAGATCTCTCTATCTTCACTTCGTCACTTTTTTATCTAACATCTATTATTTGTCTTGTGCATCTTCATTTAATAACCATCATCTTATTCAAACATCCACAATCACCACAACATCCCCACCTCATAAATATTTTTTTACATCATTATCATCCTCATAGATCACACCACATATTCATTCATTCATATTTTTTCCTGTTTACAAAATAATTTTTTCAAAAAATACAAAAAAATAAAACAAAAAACAGCCACCTGCTGCGTCCCGCGCTCCGCCCGACGCGGCCACCCCGACGCCGCTAGCCCGCACCACCTCTCTGCCTGGTCGTACGTCCGGGCATCCGATCGCCACATCCATGCTGGCCCACGCGCCGCGCCTCCGCGCGTGGCTCCTTCCTGGCCACCGCAACTCTGCTCCAGCTCGACCTCCGCGATCCACGCGTACGGCGCGTGCGCGCGGCCGCCTCTCGCATCACGCGCCAGTGCCTCCGCCTCCTGCCACCCCTCGACGACCGCATGCGCTCCATGATCGCACCGCTCCTTGGAGCCGCACCGCCCAACGACAGCTAACCGCGTGTGTACTCGCCCTCCGCCCCACTATACTGTAGCATATAAGGAGAAAGGTGGGTTCCATTTTTGCCCCACGATTGGAAGGTCCATTTTATTTATTTTATTTTTTTATTTTTTTTGTGAAAATTGCAATTTTGTTCGTTAATTTCTTTATTTGCATAATAATCCCTATGCACATATTGCATTTTCAATTTCATTTTCTGTATTGCATAGACACCCTTGACTTTATGCATTAATTTGGACATCAGATTTGCATCAATTTTTAATAAAATAAGAGTTTTTTGTTGAAAATTTAAACATTTATCTATTGAATATTTATTTGGATTTTTGTGAGCATCAGATAATTTATTAAAAATCAGAGTTTGAAAATATGTGATACTCTACCCATTCATGCTCTGAAATTTGCACACACATGTTTATTCCTCCAAAAATTATGAAAAAATCGTAGATGATGCTCTAAGTTCTCTTTAGTTGCTGTCCAAATTTCATTTAAGTAAGAGTTGTCTTTTGCCTACAATAAATTATTAAGTGATTTATGTAATTGATTTTTAATTAAATTCACGAATAACATTTTTACGAAATTTCAACTCTCTTGGATTTTTAATTAAAATATATTTTTGAGATAAATCTCTCTCTGGAAAATTTGAATTTGTGGATTAATTAGGAATTAAATACTCACAATCGCTCTGTTACGTAAAAAATCATAAAAAAATCATAAAGTGTTAGAAAATTCTAAAAAATTAATGTGGGTTTATTTCATCATGTTTAACTTCTAGTAACATTTTCATAATTTTTGCATTTCATTTGCATGAAAAATTGCATAAAAATCTATAAAAAGTTTGCATTTTTCATTTGTGTATATTAAATCCAAAAAATTCTAAAAAAATACATTTTGCATTCATCGTTGGATTAGGTTTTTAGAAAAATTACAACTTTTCTGATTTGGGTTAATTTCACATTAAAATAAATTTAGCTATGCTGTTGATTTTCTTAATAATCTAGTTCATCTGTTTTTGTACATTTGTATCTTTATCGCATAAAAAACTTACAGAAAAAATCCCGCTTGGAAAATCGCGATCTAAATTTCTTAACTTGATCTGAAGTTGTTCCTTTGCCTCCTTGAGTCGACCCTGGGACTTGCCCAGGTTAAAAAAATCAAACCACACAATAATTAATTCGATGATTCATCGATTCGTGCGGTTAATTTTTGATCGATTCAAATTTATTTGACTGCAAAAAAATCATCAATTCAAGACTATTAAAAGGGTAAAATTCAGATACTTCAAATGGCGATGTTGCCAGGAAGACAAGCGACTTAGGATCACTTTAGAAAATTGGATTTACGTTTTCCATTCATTCGTATAGTCTGACCGCCGAACCACTTGTAATTATTCCATTTTTTTACAAATTTCTTTTTTTCCTTTTCTTTCTATCTCTCTGGCATAAATTCCATCTTTTTGTGCAAGGGTCTGCTGGACTTGGAGTGGCTTTCTTGAAGTCGACGCATCTCGAAGTGCATCAGAGGCCGACCATTCGTGGATCGAGTCGGCTGTTGAGATTCCAAAGAGATCTTTTGAAGAGAGATTTTCACTAACTTGTAATTGCACATTTACAGTGGTTCCCGTTTGGGTTCTCTCCCATGTCATTGAATAATAAAAAGAGTCTCTGTGTTGTGTGGTTGCTTGACGTAGGATAGAACTTGCACTCGCAGTTCTTAGAGCATTCTTAGGACTGTTTGTGCTCGTAATATTTATGACCACACTTCACCAGTAAAAGACGTACTTAGACCGCATGACTTAGCCAAATTTAATTACTTTTCACTCACTAATAGAACTGCCTGTCTAGGAGCGGCTTTTCATCGGTTGCATTTCATATAGTGTAAAATTTCAATTCAGTATTGCATCCCGCATTATAGAGAGCCGGAGGCACTGAAAGTCTTCTTTCTCAAGCATTCATCATCGTTTTCTCGATTGCATCAGCTTTTTCCGATTCTCTCTCTCGGTTTTCTGACCTAGGATAAAGGAACTGGGACTGGACGGTAGATGTGATACTTGTATGGATCAATTACAGTAACAACGACTGTTAATTGAATTAGACCAAAAAATTTGACTGAAATCAACCCTTGTTTGCGGGAGAGTATCCCCGACATTGTTTTCAGGATGAGTGAGGGTACAGAGTGTGTGTGCATACCCTAAGGTAGATCCAAAATCCCCACCTTCCATATCACAGACCCCGATCCTAGCAAATATCACTACCTGAATTCTTTTAGGTTCACTGACTAGCACCAAGTATCCTCCGCTTGTTTCGTCAAGTAGATAGGGGCGATGTAGAGGTGCTCCACGATAAGTTGTTAGTAACTCTTTGGGGTGAAGTATAAGCCTTGTCAGCCTCCGCCTACTTTGGTAGGTAGATACGGGCATGTTTTTGGACTCCTCAGCTAGGGATAGGAAGGAAGAATGGAAGGATGCTCATATCTTAGGCGACATGTTAAACATAGAAGACGCATCCGGCTCTGAGCCAACTTCCCTATAGGACGCGTAATCCTTGCTATTTGTTTGAAGAAGCACACTTAAAATCAACCAGACTAATCGGACTCGATTTCGGTCCTTCACCGTGTTGAGTGTGAACTCAGGGTTTTCTCTTGCGTTTATCTTTTTGTATGTCAGTGTGTGTTATCTTGTGTAATTGCACGCTTTTACCTCAATTTGCTTATATTCATCCATTTTTCTTCAAGATGTCAGGATATTGGTCATCATATCCAGGTCACTCCTCTTCGACCATAATCCAATCATCTTCACCTTCTTATTCCTCCTCATACCCCATCCAGACCGTGAAGTCAGAACTTTGACTGACTTTCCCGCTTATTCGTACTTCTCAACTAACCCACCTTCTTCCACACCTGATCCACTGCCATCTTGGGTTGATTGTCCTTATTCTTGAGAGCTTGCTGGAATCAATGAACCATACGAAGAGTAAGCCACTGCTGAGATAGATGACTGGCAGAATAACATGGTCAATCGAACATACCAAATGGAGAGGCATGCACCTAATGATCTTCCTGACTTGATTGACTTTAGTGATCAGGATTACATTGACTAGCCCTCCTCCCAACCATTTAGAGAGTCTACGCAACCAGAGGATTGGACTCATGGATTCAACCGACAAGCCCCCTCTTTATTGACTCCATCATATGAGGCTCCGACCAACATCTACCATTCAGATGATTCATACTCGACCCAACATTACATGTCAGACTCTAGATATGTTGAGTATGAGACCCCGATATCTCAGCAGTATCCTCAAATTGAGCAAAACTCTTCCATGATTTGTCATGAGAATTTTGTGGAGGGATGACATCTCTAGGCTTATTAAGAAAAATGAATCATTTGGTAACAAGTTGAGAGATATGGAAATATTGCATTCAATTTCTTCCAACCTGGGTATGAAAGTGGAAAAGGAAGTAAGTAGATTTGATGTTGAAAACCGAGCGAGCATTAAGGAACCCACAGATTTTGTACAGCTTGAGTCTATTCTACCTTCCTCTTCTATAACCACTTACCCTCCAATCTCGAGTTTGCATTTTCTCCCTCCCCTCCTTCACATATCGAAAATAACAAAAAATTGAAAATATCAAAAAGATAAAAAATTTGAAAATACCAAAAATATCATAAAAATAGAAAAATAAAAAGGATCTAAAAAAATTAGATCTTGCCCTAAGGGAAGCACTCTATGAAGAATTGTTTTTTAACCTTCCCTTAATAAAGGTCATAGATCACTTCCCCAACCTCAAGAGATTTGTAAGGAATAAATTGATGTCTAAGAGGTCGGGTAATAAGAGAACAAGGATGAAAAGACACATAATGTCTATGGCCACCTCCTTAGTGATGGAGAGAAAGATCAAGAGCCGTAGAGTGAAGCGGTTGCCTAGGGTTGAATGTGAAATCAAAGACAATATGTTTACCCATGCAAGAATCGATGATGATTCTCCAATAAATATCCTCCCGACCTCTGTGTTTGACAAGCTCAAACTCAGGCCAATCAAAAAGTTGAGAGAGATCGTTCCGCTAGCTGATCGATCTATCAAACGGTCGAGAGGAAATATTTTAGTTATCGTTACTTTCCAAGGTGCTCTACTCCAGGTGGACTTCACAGTCATTGACATTGAGCACCGAGGAGAGTCCTCCCAATCTCCGATTATTCTCGGGAAGCCGTTCTCAGCCTTGGCTAAGGCGACTATAGATTGCGAGACTCGGGAAATCGATTTTATAGCATTGGAAGCGCTTCGACCTCACCCATTCTTTGATACACTTTACTCTAAGGTGAGCCGCATATCCGCTGACAGTCGTGACCATCGAGAGGTAGATGAGCCCCACCTCTTTGCTACACTTAAGAGACCGACTGTCCGGATGACCGTTGGTTCAGAGACTACCCACACCTCCACTTCATCAACTGCTTGCACCACCACCACGACAGCTTCTAAGGAGGACTCACAACCCAAAGCTGTCATTGAGTCGGCCACGATTTTTGTTGATTGTCTTGACCATTTTGATGATCCGACACAAGAGCCCAATAATGCTAAGCCAACTGAGATCACTAACACCTCCCCGAGACGTGTGCTGACCCTTCAGGAATATCACAATCTATATGGTGACTCTCAAGTGGGTGTGATGGGAAATGTGGAGGTGGAAAATCTAAGGGTGGATGTCGATCAAACTCCGAAGGCTGAAACTGTGGCTGAGAAGGATATGTACAAAAGTCAGGAGCAATGTCCTCTGAAAGAATGGAGGTGGAACGACTGGAATGAATGAGGGATCCATGAAATCCAAACAAAATATGCTCCAATCAGCCATATCAAAACAGAAGGAAATGATTAGGAGAGCACGAAGGTCAAGGTAAGAGAAGTGAGAAGAAAGGCGCAAAATCGCATATGAGATCTAGAATGCACACAAACAATCACAAAAAAACTCACATAAGACAAACCCTCAATTCACCTACTTAACTCGGTAAAGATCGTGAAAGCTCTATCTTTTTATCTGGTATGTTTTAGAGTTAGGTGAGAAGTCAAAAAGTTGCGCAAACACTTAGGAGGCTGAATAGGATTTTGTACTAGTCCTTAGGGAGTGCGTGAGCAAGAAAAGTGAAGACAATGAGGGGATTACTTGCCCAAGACAAGATTTTTCTTTTTGATCTTTTTTAGGGTCAAGTAATTTAGCAATCCTAATTTAATTGGTTATCACTTTTTTTGGATTTTTAATAAGAATGCACGAGCCTAATGAGGAGTCAATTTTATTTAGCACTTAGGTTGGCAAAATCAGAGGGAGTGATGGAAAAGCAATGCAAGCTGCAAAACGATGATGTATGCTAAAACATAAATGCTCACCTTGCCTCCAGTACTCTACATGCAAAGATGCTCAACAGAATTGAAACCTATACTATAGGCAAATACGAGTCGATGAAATCACCCTAAGTCCATAAATTGCTATTACCACGAAGAACCAATGCTAATGACTTACAATGGAACCGAAAAGTCCGGTCTTGGAGGCTCCTCGGTGCCCACAACAATGGGTCCTGCAAGTGTTGTATGGAGGACTCTCGTGGTGCGGGGTTCCGAGACTAAGTGAGAAGCACTTTAATCTTTGACTAGATCCAAACATAGACTATAGGCACATGCAAATATAATTAAGTGTTTGGACCTACTCTATTGTCAAGCAATCCTAAAGCTAAGGGCTCAATCACACAAATAAAGAAAACCAACACCAGGAAACAAATTAAAAAAAGTGATGAAAACTGTGAAAAAATGATGAGGCCCCCAAGGGAACAATCCCTAGGGCAATGGACCTCGTAAGTGTGAAGTGTCCTGGAGAGTGTCCTGTCCAAGTTATTACAAATTAAATGCTCTCTCTTACATAAATTACATATTACATAACAAAATTGATACAAATAAATACAAGTGGCTTTATCTTCAAAATGCCTCTCAGTCCACCCTCGATCCGCGTTCCTCGCAATAAATCCAAACATGGAGGCGGTTAGATAGCTCAACAAGATATATTAAATAAATAGAAAAATAAATAGGGCACAAGAATATGCGTTGTTGCTCCCCGGCAATGGCGCCATTTGTTTAACCTGAAAATGTAGCGATCTTATGTTCCACAGAAGGGAGGAACACAATCGTTGAATCGACAACATCAAATATGGATTAAAACAATAATTACCCCACAATTCAGAATTAAGCGATGAAAGTAAATGTGCGTAGTTAAAATTTATTATAACTCTACAACAATTATGTGTATAGTGTGTAAGTATGTGTAGAGTGTCAAACACAGGGAATAAGCATGATAGATGAGGCAGATTAATGCACAAAAGTGAATTTGATGTATTTGTCTCATTTTATATTTTTTTTAATTTTATTTTTGGTTTTATATTTTTGTATTTTGGTTTTTAATTTTCTGGTTTTTTATTTTCTTTTTATATTTTATAGTTCTATATTTTCTTTTTCTTTTACATAGAAATATAAAGCTATATAGAGCATATATACAATATAGGTAAGAGAGAGAGATAATATATATAGGTAAAAATATCCAAAAATAGGAAATAAACAATTTTTGGGTTTTACATGATTTTTCCTATTTTTATGATTTTTCCAAAATTTTTTCTAATTCGTAAAGATTTATAAAGTAAAAAAACCTAAAGTCAGGGTTAAAATAAATAGAGAAATTCAAAATCTTGGAAAGGAAAAATGCTTCGAAGATAAATCTATTCAGGAATTCTTGACGGTGCTGGAACAAGATTAAAAATATAAAACTGTAACAAAAATTTCCTAAATTAAATTTATTATAAAATTGATTATAAAAATATTTTCAAAAATAGAAATTATATTTTTTGTGATTTTTTATTGATTTTTTATATTTTTATAAAAGTTTTAAGGTTTTTCAATTTTATGAGTTTTCTTTTATATTTTTAAGTGATGTTTGATCTAAAGTTGTAAAATAAATTAGTAAATATAAAATATATATTTTTTGGATTTTTTCAAAAAGTTTTTATAATTTTTGTGTATTTTCTTTTGCAAACAGGGACAAAAAGGCCAGTTTTTGATTTTTTTATAAATAATGAAAAGACATAAAATGCAAAATAGAAATATGCTTGTGAAAGATCAGTGCTCCAAGAAACTATTTCTATTTTTTGGGATTTTTTGAGTTAAATAGATGTATGAATTAAATAGATACAATAAAGATAAACTACACTCCTAGTAGGGGTATTTTTGTAAATATCATAAAGTGTAGGGGCCTGAATGTAATTTCTACCAAAATATTATACGCATCAAAAAATTAATGGACCAATATGAAATATGTAAAGCCACAAGGGCTTTTCTGTAAAAACACCAAAGCTCACGTGGTGAAGCTTGTGAGCCACTAGCAGGGGCAAGAATACAATTATCCAAAAGCACAAGGGTTGACTTGCAATATTACAAAAATATATAACTTAATGAAATAGTTTCAGGACCAATGTGAAATAAGCGAAACCCCAGGGGTCGAGCCGCAAAATCACCACCTCACGTGAAGCGTCACGTGAGGTGCCGTGGGTGGGACCAAAAAGCAATTGCAATAAAGTTCCGAGGGCTTGATGCAAATTGTACAAAATGAAAATACTGCAAATGAAAGATTGAGTTTTAAATAGTAAATACAAAAATTACGGGGGCTTAGATGCAAAATACCCACGCTAAGGGCGCGATCGAACCGTAGATCTGGAATCACTTGCCACGTGTCGCCAATCTGACCATCGGTACCGCTTCGCCACCGACGGCTAGGATTAGATCATGGATGAGGATCTGACGGTTGAAGCTCGCAAAATCTGACGGTGGTTGTGCATCTGGAGGAACTGAAGGAAATCTAACGTCTCGAAGATGATCTGCAGGAACATGCGATGAACACGAGTCTGACAAGTTTGAATCATCGTGAACTCCTTCCTCCGGCATATTCCGTTATTGCTATCTGGTCCAGGAGATCACCGACGGTTTCCTCTATCGGCTAGGGGCAATAAAAGTGCACGAGATATACCGGAGCCCTTCCACGGCGAGGGGGAAGTTTTGGCGCTCCCGGTGTATACCACGATATCAAATAGCCACCAGCTACGCGTGAATCCCGGCGTTCCAGCAAAAAAGGGGTTAGGAGGGTTGAGGGCAAACTGCCTCGACCCTTCAGCATACAAGGGGGAGGGGAAGGAGGAGTGACCAAAGGTGCTCCGACGGCTGAAGGAGGTGGAGCACCTAAGATAGATCCACGATGGATCTGGTGAGCTGGAGGTGCGTGGGATGCTCAAGAACCGAAGGGGAAGAAGAGGAGGTGGTTGGCATAGTCGAAGACAATTGGATACGCAGTGGTGTAGGTTCGTCGGATCCAAGCTCCGGCGAACTTCGTTTTGGGTGTTTAACGCTAATAACAAGATTAAAAGCTTAAAATCATGTAGAAAGGGGATTATATTAGGCTAAGGAATATAAGAAAAATGATAAAAATGGACCTCACTTGGCCGGAGCCAAGGAAGAAGAACCTTATGGTGGTGGTGACCGCCGGAGATGGTAGAGACAGTCCTGACCACATCTCACCTTCCTTTCGACGCCTGAAGAAGGCCTGCCACACCGTTGATCCAAAAACCCTCGAAGGGGAGAGGAGGATAAGTCAAAAAGAGGTTCAAAAATCAAATGGGAAAGAAGGTGGCTTTTTGTACAAGATGGGTGACATGGCGAGAAGATCGAAGAAAATCAGGAGATGCAGCGATGCACCGCCCAAGGCAAGAACTGGGCGTGAATCACCAATCTCCTAGGAAGAAAAGTCGAGAAGGGTGCAAAGCCAAATGGTAAAAGGGCCGTCCTCGAAAAAACCGAGAAATCGGGGGAAAACAAGGTCTGACAAGGGCAGGAGGCAGGTCAGAGAGTTGACCCGCGATCAACGCTCAGACCCTTGTGGTTGGTCAACGTGGACCAACTATGGAAAATCCTAGAAAAATGATTTCAAAAATTTATTTAAAAATGATAAATAATTTTATAAATTTAGGTTATAAAAAGAAAATATTTAGTATTTTTGAATTATTTTATTATGATATTTATTTATTTTTTTGAGGTCTAGAATTTCAAGTTACTTTTGAAGGCTATATATATATATATAGGTATATTCATCAATATATTTTAGTCTTTTATTTTTATTTTGCATTTTTGATTTGATTAATTTAGTTTTTTATTTTAGATATTTATAACTTATTTTTGTAAGCTTAAATATATTTTTATTTTATTTTTCTGATGTGAAATATACAATTAAATAAATAGATATATCATATATATATAGGTATAGATATATGTATTTTATCCATTTATATTTTGGTAAAGTATTTTATTTTAATGATTTATTGATGTTTTTATTCCAGTTTTAATATGGACATATATTATAAATAATATTTATAAAAATGTAAAATTATAAAAACCATGAATAATAACTAAAATGAAGATTTTAATCAATACAAGTATACAATGGGGGTCCAAAACCTAACTTTCAAGCCGTAACTCCAAAAAATATAAAACCACTTCATTAAATAACTTATTAAAAGTTATATACAATTAAAGGTGATTTTGATAGATTTTGAGTTTTTATTTGAGACATATGGGTCTGGGAAGTTGGGATTTTAGATTCTTATTCAGATCATAACCTTTTATCTGTATATTATTTTTGTATGAAATAAATTCTATATCCAATTGTCCACAACTTTTATGTTCAAAGTTTCTTCATTTGAAGTATAAAAAGTGGAACAAAAAAAAGATCCTAAAATGAAGGAAAATGAATAAAATAAAAGGAATTTTTATTGTATTTTAATCCCTTATCTCCCCCTACTTTATTCCTTGTCGACCTAGTCATCGAGATGCATAGGTCTCGGGGTTTCGGATCATAAAATATCTTCAATATTTTATTTCTTTTTTCTTTTCTTCATTCTATAATTTTGACTTTAAAAACCGTATTTTATACAGTATTTACACAAAGATAGATGAATGATAAAATGCAAGAATTAAGGATATTTACACGCATTTAATAGGGGTTTTAAAGACAAAATGGCAGAATAAAGATGATGAAACGGAGATCATCAATGCCTCACAGCTGCCTTGTAATATTTTCATTTAATTTTCAAAGGACTTTTTTATCACAAAGAACACTAGAGGTTCGTCTCCGCTTAAGCCAACCATCATTTATTATATGGGTAACATCTCCATCAATTTCCTCATCTTGTGGCAAAATAGATCTCAAGTATCTAAAAAAATCTTTCTTCTGAATGTTATCATCTTCAACCTACACATCGAGCCATTAATTGTTGTTTCCATCAAATGTGCATTCCATATATTCAGTCTTGGCCCTACTTATACAAATATTGTAGGGTATGGATTTGATGTTTTCTAAGAATTTTTTTGTTACATCTTTCTTTCAAACAAAACCAAAGAGCATAAATATCTATAACAATCAGATATGTTTTGATGATTATATTTATCAACCAGAGAAAACTATTCAACTCTTTCAGGAGCACATTAATTTGCTTTTCGCATGTTCATTGTTGTTGTCTCAATAGTTGTACATTATTTCAATAAAATTAAACACGATGATATCCAAGGCATGGTATGATAATTTCAATAACAAATACCCATTACTATTATACATACAAACAATATAAATCAGTTTTTTTACATACATTCACTTTCTTCTTTCTTCTTGTACTACTCTTGTATATTTTACCTAACATTTTCTTCTGAGCACATGGAGTCCTTATGGCTTCTTCAATAGGTGGATATGGCAAGGTCCTTGTAATCGCTTCGTATGCTTTGCGCGCATGGAGTCGGAATCACGGTGCCCGACTTGGACAACTTAACGTTGTTGCAGAAGCTCTTAGTCGATGCACCCAAGTTGATGTCCTCGACTACTATCCCTTGGCATGGAATGACCTTGCTACAATCAAAGGTAACCGACACATCCGTTGCACTAGTTCCTTTGATGTTCTTGTATTTGATATCACTTACGGCTACCGCTGACGGCTGAAGAAGTTTAAATATCAGATGATTTGTATGTATTTATCAACATAATCCAAAGGGATGCATATTGTTATGGTCATACCTGGTCTTTGCATGGCTTGGAAGAGTCACAGTAGTTTTGATCGATAATTATAGGGTTCTTAACATTGTTCATAATGATGTTCCTGAATGTGATATTTTTTGCATTTCCATGGCCACCCTACATTCATATGTATATATCATTGTTAATTAACCATGTCTGTGAAGAATAAATTAATAAGTGGTGAATATTTACCTGCCATGTCTTGATTCGAGCTCCATTTGTGGTACCATGAAGGGTTGCTGTGTCCACCAATACATTGGAAACATATGCTTCCGAGTTTCCCTTTCCTAAGCTTCCGATACTATAGAATAATATATATAATAACAACCTAATTGAGAATCATAAATAGCGAGGAAATCATATCTTTGTTAGTCCTCCATAGATTGAGATCAATATATAAATTACCTGATACCATGCCCTGGTCCACAGTCGATATTGGTGACTGTAACATCTTGTGATCCGCTTACGATCGATATGCAATCATCACCTTCATTCAAATTACAAGTGGTTACGTTGGATCAATGTTTCTTTTCTGTATGGTGATTAGTTACTTACAATCTAAACATACACACCTGTATCTATATTACAATGATCTATGTGGATGTTCTTGGTACCGGTAACATGGATTCCGTCGGTGTTGGGACTAGTTTCAGGAGCAGTGATAGTGAGATCGGAAATCTCGACATCGTTGCTTTGCGCGAAGGTAACATGCATTTGTTGACTATTCTTAAAGAACAAATGCTCTACCCGTAATTTGTTGCAAGAATTAAAGGTCATTGCCTGTATGAAATATCAATTAGATTTACATTTATAAATGCTCTAACATTTAAATAGAAGTATATTGGAATATGTACATACAGTGGGAGCATCCGAACAGGGCTGCATTAGCGAAAGAAGTATTGTTAGTCTATATCTTAGCAATAGCAATAATATAGATTGAAATTATATAATGGCAAATGAAATTAGCTAGTTCTTAATTACTTGAGATTTGTCGACTTTACAAGAATTCTTCCACCATACTTCACCATTTCCATTGATGGTACCACCACCTTCGACGTGGAGGTTATCTACTCCTTCGAATTCGATCCACTGCTTACGATTCTTGCCGTTCCAATCTGAGATTTTCGCGGAAGCCAACAAAGTTCCTTGGATCTAATCAAAGCACACATGTTTAATCTTTAATTGATGGTTAAAATGGGAACTTTTCAACTAGCAAATGTTGCATATATACTAACCCTCACTGTGAAATTGGACATGCATGGTCCAGAGAAAGTGATAGGCTTAAGAAGGTATTGACCGACTCCCGAAACTAGAAAGATCGATGGAGTAGTCGACGAACATGCATCCTTCCAAGCATCAGCAAATGCCTAAAGTATAATGGAAAATAATTAACATTTTTCATTATAGACTCATTTTGTTGTTATGAGACCATGCATATAAGTACCTGAGTGGCATCCGAGCCGTCTCCTTTAGCTCCATAGTTCTTCACATCAATCACTTTAGTCGTCTGAGATGGAGAAGATTTGCTTACGCCTCCGGCCTTTCTCATCAGAAGCAGCGATTGATCTTCGTTGTATCCTAGGCTGATTCCGGCGTTGTCGTAGTATCTTGCATAACAAGGCAACAATTGGAGAGAGCACACGAGTGAGAGGAAGAAGAGCAAGGAGGTGTTTGGGAGAGACATCGATGAGGAGATATTGTTCTAATGGAAATGTAAGAGATATTGTTGTTATTGTAGGTAATTAAGACTTGAACATATATATAGCTATTTATAGGGGTTTGATACGTGCATGACATTGATAGTGTTCCTCTTGATATATATCACGAGCTTCATGGGAGAGTACTTTGGTTAACTCTTAGAGTTAAATCACACGAAATTATCATTTAAGTTGGAATAGACGGCTTCTTACCTTTATAATTGACTGCTGCATTTTTTTAATTATCACGTGAGCTATGTATTACAGGAAGCAATCCTACATTTTCGTTATGATTTACGCAACAAGAATCTGTGTTTATTTAAAACACCTTCCAATATAATTATATGTATTGTACACAGGAGTCGACCATATAGTCGCCATTGATGGCCAGAAAACTAGTGATTTTAATAGCACAGCACACATAATTAATTAATTAATTAGCATGGATAGATAGAAAAACGTACCTCGAACAAATTATGACTTCCTGATGAAACGTCAGAGGGCAAAAGATTTGACTTCTTAATTGATATGGAAACGTGATAATGACGTCTCATAAAATGTGGCCATAATTAATATCGCGTAACGGGTTCGTCTAGATCAGGATGATGAATGGGTAATACTTCTGGGATTCATGCACGTACTGTCCTAATTAGAAAATAAAAACAACAACATAAATATGCTGAATGTCTAACAATCATACATCGACCTCATTTTCCATTGAATATCAAGTTCAATCCAATAAAAAAATAAGATTACAATGACCTTTTTTTAATCCGTCGCAGCATTGTTCATTTTTTTTAATATACGACGACAAATATTATTCGTATCGAAATTATTTTTTATACATGAAACTAACGAAATATCATACATGTTGTTATACCACTACTGACTATCCATTAATAACTCTTCTCCACTGTTTATTCATTAGCAACAAATGCCATATTCATTGCTAAAGGTTTATGTATTTATCAAAATTTATACAAATCGTTGCTAAATTACCAACAATTAGAAGAAAAAATTAATGGATAATTGTTGTTATATGATTCGGTATTAGAAATATAAAATAAATACGATAATCGTTGTGAATTTAAAGAAGTAACACTACAAAGAAAACAAGTTGTGACTACAGAACTATGCCCACGGATGTGGGGTTTATGGCCACAGAGTTGGACTATGGTCACAACATATCGTGGCCAATAATCGTAACTACAAGTCTCGTCGCGAGAGTTCTCTAACCACGAATATGTCGTGGTCACTACAAGTGACCACAGAACTTGTCGTGGTCACAACTCTTGTATAAGACTTTGGCTTGTAGCTACGAGAAAGTAGTGGCCATGAAATTATCGTGGCCATCGTGGCCACAAGTTTCCGTAGCCACAATCTGTGACCACAACTTATTTTTCTTGTAGTGCAAGTAATGAAAGCTACTCATTGTTATATATTTAAATACGGATGATATGACAACGAATGTTGAATTATTCGTTGCCTTCGATCAGGTTTATTGTAGTATTTTTGTTCAAAATTTGCCGATCACTAATGTATAGAAACATATATTATGTTCCTCGCTAATTTTAAATATAAAAAAATAATTGCTTTTATATATTTGAAATCCGATCAAGAGCAGAACCCATTACGCAATATAAACTAATTGTGTGCACGAATTATTATACATGAAACGTCGTTATTATGCAACTATTGAATCAGAGAAGAAGCAATTAGAGAAGAGTCCAATCCTTTGTCTGATACGTGTTGTAGTTGAAATGCCATCATTAATTTGTTTCGGATATATATAACAGTGAGCACATATAATATCTATCTACGTAGGAAGGTGCATGTTCTCATTAAACACAAATTCTAATTGTTACGTAAACAATCTGCGGGTCAAATTAATTTCTTAATTTACTCGTTTATCGCGTGATAAAAATGTAGTACGTAAATGTAGTACGTACACTACAAGAAATTGGATCTAAGGAAACAAATATTTTATTATTATTCGATGTTAAAGATTTAACAACGAATATTATTCGTTTCCAAATCATATTTTATACTTGTAATTAACAACGAATGTCATATTCGTTGTTAAAGGTCCATATAACAACGATTTCTTCGTTGAATTATTCGTTAAAATTCACACTAATCGTTGTCAAATTTAGCAACGATTAGAAGGAAAATTCAACGAATCATCGCTGTTATATGATTCGTTGCGAGAAATATATTATCGAATACCATTATTCATTGCGAATTTAAAGAAGCAAGCAACAAATAATCACTGCAACAAAATTAACTTTTCATGACAGATTTTAAGCGATAATTTCCATTGGGACGGATTTTTGCCACCTAAGTCCGTAGTTTAAATTCTGCGTAGACATGACTACTGATCACAGAGCACCTACCACTCCCCCTTCTAAACAAACCCTATTCCTGTTAGACATGTGAGCCCCGGGCGAACCATTCTTACAAAATATTATTGTAATATATTTGTTTATCAAAAAAAAGTTATTGATGTTCCACTCCCTTTCTGAAATTAAATGAATGAATGCACTATGAGGTCCCTCTGTACAATTAGGGTTATGTGCCATGGCCATCTTGATGATCATGTAGTTGTTGATTCATTAAATGAATCATAGAGGCTGGTGTTTGGATGAATATCTAAAGAGTTAGATAGGTGACTCATCAAGCACCGTCAAATGATTATTAAGAGATGATCTCCAGCCTGAGTAGGAGATGGCAATCCTTTCTCACATAGGCTGATATCTGACCAACCTCTTGATGCATGTCCTTTGCATGGGAATAGTGATTCAGAGGTGTCAGGTTAGTTAGGTCAATGGGTTGACTTAACGAGATCGAGATAACCTAAGTCCTATGGTGAATGTTTTCACAGCATAGGCACGCATCCTCTGACCGGAGACAGATGTATTACTATATGTCTGAGTGTGTACATTTGACAGACCAATAGGTTGATGACCTAACCAAGGTCTATACACCGGTGCGCTGGTGTGCATGTAAGGGCATATGAGTAATACGATCTCTCAAAGGGATCATACAGGTTCATTTATGAACCGGAAGATATGAGCTCACTCATGAGGTATTAGGACCCGATCAAATTCCATGCATGGTCGTCGTGCTTTGGAAGCATGACCTGAATTTGAAGGTATGATATATTCTTTGGGAAAGCATATGATCGATACCGAATCCCAATGACCAAGATTGAGAAACTTGGTGATCGAACTCTGAAGAAGACAATGTAAAATTGATCTTGATCTTCAGGTTGATCATAGGTCTTCCAGTATGCAGGATGTACAGGTATTGGGAATACCTGAGGGTGATGTGATCATAAACGATTGTATAACCATGACGCTTCCATTCCGAGGGAGTGATAAAATAGGTATGAATTTTAGTGACTCCTCTCAGTAGAGAAGCCATCTGATCTTGGTCCAAGTATTGAACATTGGTCTGAATGAGATTCAGAAGCAATGAGAAATTAGATTTGCGGTCTTGATTTAATCAAGCATATGTAGGAGGTACGTAAGATCTGGATTTGAGATGAGATCTCAATATCCAAGTCACTATACGTGGAACAATACAATCGCCCCGTCCTTATCTCCAAATATCTACGGAGAAAGCACATTATTCTTGAAGGAGTTCAAGAATAATTTCTATGATGAATTTTGGATCCAAGTAAGAAAATCTTGATGATTAAATGATATTTAAAAATCAAGTATAATATGAATAAGATTCATATCGTGAGAATGATTATCCAAGATAATTAAATGGGATTTAATTATCAAGGATTATAGAATATGGATAATACTATCCATAATATTTTTATATTATAAATGTGATTTATAATATATATCGGAGAGAGAGAATTTTAGTAAATAGCATTTGTTAATTATTAATGTGGATTGGATTCACATTAATTAATTAATTGGAAATGTAATTTATAAATTAGTTTGGGTTGTGAATATGATTCACATATTTTTCAATGGCATGATTGAAATATTCACAAATTAATTTGGAATTAATTTGGTGGATAATTTTGTGATAATGGTTATTACAAAAATTTATTAAGAGATAATGGATAAAATAAAGAGGAGATAAAATCACCACAAAAAAGGTGGCGTCACCTATAGGTGACACCCCCTATTTTTGGGGGTGATTAATTATCTCCTTCCTTTTATCTTGTTATCTCTTTATAATTAATTTATGTTAAATTAAAATATATTGATGACAATGCAACATATATTTGATTTAAATATAAATTAATGTTGTTGGTTTTTAACCAACAACAATTATGGCCGTTGATTGATGCATGGATCAACCTAGCCGTTGGATCCATGTGTGCCATGAATTGAGATCCATTGGATCCCAAACTAATATATAAGGAGGGCTAACCTAGTCCTTTTCAAGGTACATTATCAAGAGTTGTACAAACCTACTACTACTACTCTCTCTCTCTCATTCTCGCCTACTCTCTCTCTCTCTCTCCATTTGAAGGTGGCCGTCCATCTTATGTGTTGAGAGAGAGCTTTTTGCCTTCGCCTTCGACGACTTGAGGATCTCCATCTTCTTTGGGGCTGCTTGCTCTCAAGGAAGGCGATGGATTTCGTTGGACAAAATCTGAGGACTCGTAGCGTGGATCTTCATCGAGGATTGCGGGAGGAATGCGTCTCATCATCGCGCCCACAAGTGCCATCTTCGTGGATCGGACTTGAGACAGGAGGATCTCTTGCTTTAGAGATCTCGTGATCACAACCACGATTCAAGAGGTATTTCTTATACTTTGTGGTTTGATGAAACGATCCAAGAAATGTTCTTGTGATCATGTGGTTTCATCACTTGATTTAATTTTTTTTAAATTCCGTTGATCTAGCAACTAGTATGACTAGTCGCTCTGATCGCTTCGAAAGAGATCAACACGCTTTCGTGATGCGCTTGAGGATTCTCAATATCCTTCAAGTGGTATAAGAGCCTTAGGTCAAAAAGATTTTGGATACGATCCATAGACCTAGGACGACTTGGGTTTGAAAAGGTCGCGAAAGTTTTATCGCATTTCAATTTTTGCACCTCTGTCTATTGGAACTTTTTGGAATTGTTTAAATTGTTTAAACACAAAATTTGCAATTGTATTTTGTTCTCCATTAAATAAGGAAACCAAAGGATCTGAGTTTGTGTAATTTGGATTTCATTTGCTCAAGATATGGCGCTTTGAATAAACATGTGTTCACTGTTGCGGGAACATCAGATCTGAACGTGATTAATGAGTTAAATATTGTTTTTATGTGCCTCAAAATGCGTGAACTATCACTTGGATTATTTCATAAATCAAATTGAAAATCTTAAGAAACTGATTTTGCATTTTTTGGATTTAAATTGATCAAGATAAGTTAATTTTAGTGATTGGGGGTCACTGCTGGAAATTGACAAACTTGATCATGAACTTGTGATAGTCATTCGAATAAATTGATGAAAATTAATTGTTAATTTTCTGTAATTGGTTATTGATAAATATTTGTGAAATATTTAAAGATGATAATCAATTCCTTAAATGACATCCCACTAACCATAATGATAAGATAGTTGATCTTGATCATTGGTTGATATGAATTTATCAACAAACATTGGTTTCATGAAAAATCTTAGTTTATCCTACAGTAATTGTAGGATAACTTTTGCATGAAAAGCCCTCTTTCTTGAATAGGATTGGGGATTTGTTTAGCAAATCTCCTTATAATATTATCAAAATTGTTTTGATGAATATTATATGGTATAATTTTGGTTGAAAACCCGATGAGCATATCAAAGTACTTGATGATCTATCTGGCATTATCCTTTCCTGAGTGGATATGGTGACTATTCGGAGAGCATTGGAGTTGCGGGTTGCAACGTATGTGGTCCGTCCCACTCTCGTCGGTACTGGCCATGACAGCGGGTAGGGACTCGATAATGCCGGAGAAGTCAAAGTGTATTTTTCTAATTATTAAAATTCGAATAATACGTACTTTGAGATTATACCTACTATTCAAGTAATAATCAAGTTTGTTGATTGATGATTAGATTGATGATTAATTTAATGTGATTAAATTAATTACATCCAATAAACACTCTATTATGAATAGATCTGTATTTCCCTTGGAAGAATTGGTTATGTGAATATGATTCACGATAATTAATTATTAAAATTTGAATATGAGGTCGAGGATCACATAAGTGACATCCATGGTCTCCCGTCAAGACGAAAGGTTCCATCGCCAGGGATTGTATATAGGAGACGTGTGTCCGAAGTGACAGCTCATGTATGCAAGCGCATCTGGATCGGGCTCTTTGCTTCTCGAAAGAGTAAGGCCGTATGCGTAGTGACCCCAATATCGAGTCCTCATATTATTGGGGCGATATTGGATCGCGCATAACGAGTTCTAATCATGTTGACGGTTGGTTCAATTAACAACGGGTCAACATCATCTTAGGGGTGGTGGGCCCGGGTGTTAAAGGCCGAATTGGGAAATGCAAGTTGGACTTGCAATGCGGAATGAGTTCCTGCTTCTTTTTATTGGAGTCACAAGTTCTCATATTATTGGGATGTGACAAAAATAGGAAAGGAGATCCCAGATCTTGCTAGAGATATAGCGGTAAGTATATCTCTTACTTTGAAAGACAATAAAGGAATAATCTTTCAGAGTTGACATAGCAAGACAATTTGATTTAAAATACCTTAATCAAATGCTTTAAAAATAAATATATAGTTATTTATATATTCTAATATAGTGCATTCTTAATTTCAGAAAATGAAGTCCATAAACCCACTTAGCATGATCCTGGAGGTCAATCAGTTGACCGGACCAAATTATTCGGATTGGATCCGAAATTTGGATATTGTCCTATCTGCGGAGCGCGTCTCGTATGTGCTGACCAAGGACAATATAGAAAATCTTAAGACTGCAGAAGATAAATCATATAATGAGAAATATGATGAAGACCATAATCTGGCAAGGTGTTATATCATTGGCTCACTGTCCAATGTACTTCAGAAGAAACGTGTGGAAATGAAACATTGCCAAGAGATTATGATGAATCTGAAAGAAATGTTCGGTGACATAAACCGCATACAGCATTACAATGTGGTGAAAGAGCTTATTCGCTGCAAGATGCAGGAAGGGACCTCTGTCAGAGAACACGTACTCAAAGTGTTTGGGTACCTCTCTAAATTGGAAACCTTGGGAACCTACATGGATTTTGATATGCAGATGGATTTCATTCTCCTGTCGCTCCCTAAGTCTTTCAACAACTTTGTCGTGTCTTATCACATGAGCAAAGGCGATTTCACTAACGTTGGGCTGTTAACTGCATTGAAGTCTGCAGAAGATGCGATGAGGAAGAACGACCCCTCCGCTAGTGCAATGGTTGCACAAGTGAGAGGAAAGCGCAGACGGAAGCAAGGTTCTCGGAAGGGCCCGGCCCAGAAGAGAAAGAAGAATCAAGGAGTTGGTTCATCTTCTAGTGCTTCCACACTAATGACATCGAAAAAGTCTGATGTCTGTCACTACTACAAGAAGCCGGAGCTCTGGCGGCGTAACTGCCCAGATTACCTGAAGTCTGCTGACAAAGGTAAAGTCCCAACAGGTATGAAATCTGCCCAGATCTACCTTGATAATATTTGCCATGGGAAGGAGTCCATACTAAATACCCATACATGGTGCCGTCAATTTAACTCACTTATATAGTTATCCGCATTCAATCCAGTGCACTCCATGCATCCAGATTCCATCGGCAAGATGATCCATCCAGTAAAATATATGAACAGGAAGATCACTGACAATTTCATTATTTGATCCTTCTATGGTGTATTTGCACAAGAAGTTAGAATTAAGGGATGGTGGAACGAGCCTATTTGTCTTTCTGGGAGGGTGTTTGAGGATTTTATGTTAAGTGACTAGTTTGGAGGCTTTTATGCAATTTTTTTATTAAAACGAGGACCAAAAATCTCAGAACATCCTGGTTTTTCTAATGATATTCCAATCAGGATAGGAGCGACAAGCTGAACTTTGATTGATTTGAATATTTTAGAGATGCTCCTTCTTCAATGCTAAAATCCTCAGTATTATAAGCAAGTGATGCAGTAAGATTAGTACTTTTATATGTCATTATTCTTTCTGACGAAAATCATTGTGCAGAACTCATGCAATCATTGGGAAATTTTGAAGTAAAATTTGAAGTGGCATGGTGAACTTAGTCAATTTGAAGATTCTCAAGATGATCCATTAAGAAATTGTGAAATAATATTAGCAGTTATATCAGTTTCTTCCTTGAAAAATCATTGTGCATTTTTTTATTTGATAGGATATTATGACAGTAGCCCAGCATATTTTCAGCTTGTGGTATGTGTCTGCATTTTCAGTCTGTCAGATTTGAGCGGCATTCTGGCTATAGGCAAGCCTTTCTATGTTGTATACTATGGGAAAGGTGCAGGGCATTGGTAAAAGATTACCTTTATAATGGAGGTTGAATCATGGTCAGTTATAATAGTATTTTTTGTTCTCTGGTTGAAGGTTATTGACGAATTAGATTTCATTACCACGGAACAAGCAGGTTAAATCTTCTCTTTCACTTCCTAAATACTTGTTCCTATATTATATTACAGTTGTAATTGGAATTATTTATAGAAATTTTTTTATAACCATCTTAGTTGTATGCTAAATATGCAGGAAATGTTTTATTATTGCAAAGATGCTTTCAAGAGATGGTTATCATCAACGACGCATCAAAGTACTTCCTTCGAGCAATTAACAACATGCTTAATATGCTATCTTTCAACATTCGTGAGCATTTGTGGGTATACATGAAGAAAATAAATAGGATCTACCATTACAAGACTAAAGAATGCTCTCATGATCTACAATTACAAGACTAAAGAATGCTCTCATGATGCCATCAACAAGTTTGCCATCTATGATCTCTCCTGCATCATCAACAAGTTTGCCATCTATGATCTCTCCTAGACAGATGTCTGCTTGGTTACTGGACTGGATTTTGGACACGAATGGATATCTTGTTGGTAACCTATAACGGAATGATATGGACTTAAGATTCTTCTCTCTTGAGAGTCCATGATCTATTATTTCATCATTGACAATCCTAAGATATGCAAAGGGAGTTCTTCTAACCTCACAAATGATGAGAAATAGGATGATCTCACAGTAGATATGCACAAGGAAATGCACACATCAACATAAACATATACACATAAGATGAGTATTTGAACCTCAACATGGTCAATTTTTAGTATAGTAGATGCCTATCATGCATACATCTTATGGAGGTTGTAGAAGATGTGCAAGTTTGATGTGTGCCCAACATTTAAGCTTCTACATAAATCTTTGTTCGTTTTTTCAGACAATTATCCTTTTCAAACAATGAATTAGCATCGGATTTAGATACTGAAGTTGTCAAAGAAAGATAGTTCCAACATCTTCCCAATCAACTCCCGATAGAAGTTCTAGCATAAACAGAGCTTACAGCTTAGTATTTGCCTTGAAGTTTAATTCACCAGCTCAGAAATTTGATAATGACCAGCTCTAGAAAAATTAGATTTAACCCCAAAGTAGAGCAATCAAAAATGATTAAGCAAACTTGGTCATCGTATCTTCCTGGGAGAAGAATGTTGGTGAAAATATGGTAGATGTTAACTCTCCCGACGAGTTTTAGATGTTCTAAACCAATACGTAGACATGCTTATTATAGTTGAACTCTACAACACTTCATGTGCCTCATGTTGTGGATTATTTCCAAACGTGCATCTTATAATTTGTTTGCTTTCAGAACTTAGCAGTTAAATAAAACTTCTCGAAGACCTTGGTCTTTGTATGCAAAGCATCTATTGAGGTACATGCATCGTAGTGATCTAAAATACTTTTTTTACTAGAGGATCGTCGGGGAGGACGTCATGCATCTATTGAGGTAGAGATGTTCACTTACCTGGCTTGCTAATGATGGTGATGTCATGTTCCCTTACGAGGTATACTCTACTCATTTAACTCCTCTATACATTACGTCATGCATCTATAAAAAGTATCAATCCATTTAATATGAAGATATTCAAAATTTCAAGCCACCAAGATATCTTTTACCTTAATCACTTTAGCAAAATATATAAAAACCACAACATTATGTAAAAACAAAAAAGACCCTATAAACAAGCTAATAATGTACTTCCGCTGATTAAAAACAAAGCATATGAATACATGCTATGTAATGCAGATAGCACTTGAAAAAGGTTTACATATATAAATGAGCAAGTAAAGCTACTAGTACAGTAGAGAGGCGTGGATTCACCTCTTGTGATGAGTAAATTGTGTTTAGCAAATAAATGAAATAGTTATCTGAAATAATAGCTTATGCATGGTCAGAATACCTGACATAATTATTATCATTCTGCTACTAAATCTGGGTTTACAATTGATTTACCAAATTTCATGAGAACAAGGTCTGAGTTCAACTAATTACACTAGATTAAAATGCATAATAATTTAACATAATCAACTTACTTTACAACAACACCAAATAAAGACTAATTTAAAGCACTATTGCGGTGATGTTCCAACAATCAAAATTGGTCATATAACTATTAAACTATATATCACAGGTTTACCGTGGAATAAATACCTCAAACTAAACATTTGCTAAGTTCATATATTTAAAATCTATGCCATCTGACTAACATAGGTAAAATGTATATCTCAGTGATTCGTATCTATGCCATTGTTTGATATTTTTTACGTGCTCACCTTTTCCATTTTATATTATTGTAGAGTCGAAATAGAATTTGTAACAATGAATGCAATATATCTTAAGAAAAGATAATTTTCCTTCATTGAGTTTAATATCTTCTAATATTAATTTCACTTTTATTTTTTATGCATACTGATTAGCTTTTTTGAATAACAGGTAACTTCTTGGCAAGACGAGACGTCGACGAGATTTGAGCTCACATGAAAGATGCTGATTTTGACTTTTGATTGGTTATAACAATAGGTATAAAACATTCGAGCAACATGTACCAACATATATGTAATAATTTCTAATTGATAATTTAGATACCCAATTATTGTTATTGATAGTTGTTATTGAGTGTTTTTGTTGATTATTTTTGTTGATTGTTTTTTCTTTTTTTTTAAGATGTGTAAACAAATATCATGTATCAGAAAATTTTATTATTAAGAAGAGAATCAGAACATGTTCATCTTACATAAGTTTAACGTGTCGGATTTTCTGTCGCATAATTCTATGACGACGGATTATGTCACAAAAGTCTTTAGCGACAGAGGTTTTGGTGGCAGTTTTTGGTGGCAGTTTTTCGTTTACAGATTTATTATCGCCTTACGTGAATCTGTCACATCAACTTATAGATCCGTCGCCATAGATCCGTCTCTAAAAAGCATCTTTGTTGTAGTGAATATTCGTTGATATATATTTAACTACGGAAGATGTGGCAACGAATATTAAATTATTCATTGTCTTAGGTCAATTTTCTTGTAGTGGTATGCATGTAAGTACCTAAATAACCCTCCAATCTCCCAATCACACTACAACAAAATGCACTTGGGGTTTGTTTGGTTGCTGGGTTGGAGTGGGTTGGGGTAACCTGATTGGAATAGTAGCTGTTTGGGATAGTTATGAGGGCTGGAGAGAGTTGGAATAAAGAATGTGATTTGATGTCACTATGATTTGTGATAAAATTACATTCCATGAAAAGAAGAGGGTAAGCTGGATTATCCCGGCGTCACTAACTTTGGCTACGAATTTTGCCACTTATACCCAGGAAATCGATTTTGGCTACGACGTATTCAAGTCCCGTCGGCAGAGGTTGTAGCTACGATAATGTCATAGCCAATTTGTATTGCCCCGACTATTTCGTGGCCATAGTGAACATAACGCTTTCATTCATGATTACGAAATTTCCATAGTCACAATTTCAATGATGTGGCAATAATAATGTCAACGGGCGGATTTAGGAATATCAGCATTATTCCTTCCTCAAACATGTCAACAACCTCACTTGTATAGTTTATACGTAGATATATAATATATAGAAATTTAATGAATTTTAGAGCAGATCAAGCCAACAACATGCATTAGTGTCTAGTTTACAAACCAACATTATCAATCGCAATAAGATAAGGAGAAGAATATAAACAATGGTGAAGATGTGAACATAATGATTCATCAATCAACAATAGAGAACTATCAACCATCCCCAAGAAAATATAAAAATAAAACAAAAGAGAAATAACCAATAAACCAAAATGCATGGAACATGAAGTGCAAGAGCAAATACAAGTAAAAATAAAAGTCAAGTCCTTACAAGTTGGTCAACGAATTAAAAGTTTGGTAAAAATGACTAATTGAAAGATAGTTTGATGGAGATGTTTCGTCTTCCATATGGTAGAATTGGCATTCGGGAAGTTGTCCATTAGATGATGTGCTTCACATATCAACATGCCAAGATGAAGACACTACTCCATAATCATCCTTTACCAAAGGAAACATGATTCTACAAGAAAGAAATAATAAACCACCAATAAGGACTTGAAATGGAAAAGAAGAATAAACCATAATTGCCATTTTAAATTGCTTAATTATATTCAAAGCAAGGAGAATTTCTATTTGATGGAAACTGCATTCATTGGAAATAAAGGTAGTGATCTAGACATGGTAAGTTTACATATATGTCTTTCTGGTGTCGGGAGGATGTGTGTTCTTCAACTACTCCGTCCATCTTTCTGGTGTCGGGAGTCAACAGATACCTTCTTAAGCCAATTACATTGCAGGACCCTGCAAATCTAGTTTGACAGTGAGGGAACCAACCAATTGATCTGATGATTGAGCACTGACTCCCCCAAACTAAAGATCAAGGTTCAAACCCCAAACCCTCCAATATACCAGAAAAGTAAGGTAGGAGGTGAGTAGGGGAGTGACCATGTATCTAAAAAAAATAGTTTGACGGTGAGGGTGGGCAACATGAGAACATCCTCTTGGATTTATAACTATTCCTTTAGATATTTATTCGATCTTCTCTTGCCGTTTAATTTGTTCATTAGATTGAAGGAACTTTGCTAGCTTCCACGAAAATCTCGGATTGGAATGGCAAGAATCGTATGTAGTGGATCGAATTCGAAGGAGTAGATAACCTGCACATCGAAGGTGGTGGTACCATCAATGGAAATGGTGAAATATAGTGGAAGAACTCTTGTAAATTCGACAAATCTCAAGTAATTAAGAACCAGCTAATTTCATTTGCAGTTTATATTGATATCACTGTTTAGCTTAATTAAGAATACTAACGCCATGTTTGTTCGTAAATGCAGCCTTGCACGGATGCCTCGATTGTATGTGCATCGCACGATCTGTATGGGTATTCTTTTTATTTTGATATATACATAGGGATGGGGTTATATGGGGCTGCCCCTTAGGGACAACAAACATGACTGTCCCTACCCCTATTTTATAGTATTTTTTTATTTTTTTTTCAAAAAGATCACCATGTATATTCATCTATATATCTCTCCTACATGTCATTCAAATTTTGTTAGAAATAGAGATTTGTATGCCCTCCATCTAGAACATGTACGATTACAATAATATCTATGACCGTTAAAATTACCTGTTCTAGATCAAAGGCATACGAGTCTCTGTTTCTGATGAAATTCGAATGGCATATAGGAGGGATATGTAGATGAATATACGTGGTGATATTTTTCAAAAAAATTTAAAAAAATACGAAAATTGAGGTTGGGGCAGTCCCATTTTTTCCACATGTGTGTGTGTTAGAGCTCATTTGTATTATCTTAAATTTAAAGCAAATGTTTTTACTATGCATGAAATGACCTTCAATGCTTGCAACAAATTATGAGTGGAGCATTTGTTCTTTAAGAACAACAAAAAATGCATGTTAACTTCACACAATGCAACCACATCGAGATTTCGGATCTCACCATTACTACTCCTAAGGTTAGTCCCAACACCGACGGAATCAACGTTACCTGTACTAAGAAAATCCACATCGATCACTGTGATATAGTTACATGTATGTGAATATCCATACTTGCATCGCATATTCTTGATAGCAAGGAATATAAAATTGTTATGAATCGATTCTGTCTTCTATTTGCTTGAAGGTGATGACTGCATATCGATCGTAAGTGGATCGCAAGATGTTACCGTCACCAATATAAACTGTGGACCAGGACATGGTATCATGTAATAAACGTATTGATCTCATAAAAGTACGGTATATAACTATAGCATTCCCTTATTAATTATGATTCCTATATTATATCAATATGGCATCAGAAGCTTAGGAAAGAGAAACTCAGAAGCATATGTCTCCAATGTACTGGTGGACACAACAACCTTTTATGGTACCACAAATGGAGCTCGAATCAAGACACGACAGGCATATATCCATCACATATTAACTTATTCTTTATATACATGGTTAATTAATAATGGTATATACATATAAATGTAGGATGGACATTGATGAATCTGCATTTCATCATCTTTATTCATTTGTTTTAGCTTAAAATCCCTTATAAAATATTTGTAAATATCAATAAATCTATTATGTTACTAACCTATTTCTTGTATAAATATTATATATTTATCACTATTTTAACCTAAAATAAATAAAATTAAATAAAGAATATATATGTAATAGATACATGTTGACTCTGACCCTGAGAGACGGTCTATAATTGACCAGACCAACAAGGGATAAAGTGGGGGGAGATAATGTCCAAAATACCAAAAATTCTAAGAATTTGTTTTATCACTTGTATATATTCATCATATGTACAATATTGTCTATACCACACAGTCTTTTATTTAATTTATTCATCACCGAATTCTTTTTAAATAAAAATGATTTCTTATTGAAAATTGTGAATAAAATTCTTTTGTAAATAATAAAAATAATCGCAATAAAAATATTTGCATATTATGTAAATTACAACACTCTCAAAAGGCCACAAAGCTCAACTTGCAAGATTAATATATTCTCCATCGAAACTCCAAATTCATCAAATTTTCATTGTACTCCAAATTAAATAACCTTTGAAATGGAGGTAGTTTCATAAAAACCAGAGTTAAGGTGTGAAATGTGGCTAATTGGTATACTCTTGTATATTTTACCTATGTATACTTTGTATATTATTTAATTATTTTTTTCTTTTATTTATAAATATTATATTTTTAAGTAATAGTGAATATTATATTTTAATTATATAAAATGAAAATAAAAATCATGAAATAAAAAATCAGCAAAAATAAAAATCTTGTATATATTGTATAGGTATCAGTATGTATATACTGTACATATACCTATTTATTTGACCTAATAAATTAATTCCTAAAAATTAAATAAAAATTTTATTAAAATCCTTGTGTAAATAAATAAAATTTTAAATTATTATATATATTTGTATAATTAATTAATTTAAAAAATCAAAATCTTATATATATATATATATATATATGTTGGTATACATATCTATAAATAACACCTTATAATTATTTACCCTCGTATATACCTTATTTAAGTAATTAAAAATCACATAAAAACTTATTTTATCCTTTAATTTTTTTATTTACATTATTTAATTATTACAATTCTTTTTTATTTTTAATTCATTTATTTAATAATTTTATTGAATTCTTGTCGTTTTGTCTATTCTTTCTTATTATGCGAACTTCCTGATTGGTTGGCTCGAGTTCGTTGACTCAAGTCAATTGTCCAGTCCACCAGTGATTCCCGTACTCCTCGCGCACCGTTGCTCCTACACCCATTTCCCTCGTACGCTATTCACTAACTCCTCTCGCTTCCTTCTCCTTAATTTTAGCTCATTTATTCCTCTCGATCTCTAGATCCTTAGATCCATCATATTCACCTCGATTCGCTCACGAATTCATATTAAAAATCTATCGGAGCCCGCTCTATAAATATTTCCCTTCCCACCTCTGTCACGAGAGTTGCCGATTTTTACCAAATTTTTTCCCGAGCTTGAGTTCCGGAGTGTCGACCAGTGACATGGGTTGATTCCCTTTGAGCGGGAGTGTGAGAAGTCGAGTGAAGACCATGATCCAGCTACGTTGTCGTAGTCCTCCGCTGTGTTTCGCCTCTCCACCACCAGTCCTAGATCGAGGTTGATATCCTCCGCCTTTCCATTCTTAGGTAACTTAGGTCATTTATTTTCGATTTTGTGTTTTATTTTTGCTTTGATTTCTAGTTAATCACTTAGATCATACCCATCTATTCATTCTCCAATCCGATGGATCGGAGGTTCTCCGATCATATTCACCCAACTCCGACTGCTCGCATACGTTTCCCCTGACCTTCTCCATCTTATATCATATCTGGCCACCCTCAAATCACTCAATATCCGAGGCTCGTTTCCTACTCCAACCACCATCGCTGGAACCTCCATCCTCTTCACCATTTCCCACCTTTTATGCTTCAGTAAAGCTGCCAGAACATCGCTTTCGAGCAAGCATCTCCTTGCAGGGTCAGGAGCTCATTTGTGGGTGAGAATCGACACTGGGAGGTTTGCTTGGAGCTGTGCTGCTCTGAACTCCAGCTCATCTTCCATCCACCGCAGACAATCTTGAAGCCCTAAGATCATAAGAGGGGATGTGCAGGAATCTAGAGCAGCATTCCGAAGCAGATTTTGGTGAGAAACGAGTGAGATCTCCTTGCGCAAAGTTCGTCGGAGTCGTCCTTTTTCCCAATTCTTCCAGAAGCCTTCAACACCGCAGGATCAAGAGCAGCCTCTCCAAACTTCGTCACATCTGTCCAATCTACCCCAAAGTTGAATCGTGGATTGAAGTTCCAGATCAGATCCAAGCCCCTCGAGGGTACTTCTTCGTCAACTATCGGATCAACCTCCAAACCAATCGTGGTTGTAGATTAGTCCACATGGATTAGTGGTACCATTATCTCCAAGCTGTTGTATGTTATCTATTTTGCAAATAAGTCCCTAGAGGGACATGTGTTTGAATGAAATGTTGTGAACATTAGCACTTTTGTTCCTCGCTTTTATTTTATTTGCACAAAGGTCATGTTTAAAATGTAAACCGTGCCTAGCACATTACTACTTAGGTTAATTGCAATAAAAAGTTCGCATATTTTGAGTTATTAATTGGACGCTGGAAATATTTTAATTACATACATGTCTTGTCCAGCGAGGCGGTGTAGTAGCATGCATTTTCTTGGACATTTTGCATAATTCACCTCGAAGTTTTCATATGTGTTATTATTTCATAGAAGAAGAAATCGACGACGAACTTCCAGAGTTAGAGTCATGCCTAGACATCATGAACCGATCTGGATGACTGGGCCGGTGCGCGAGAGAGTGGATCGGTCAGAGTCGACCGAAGTGATCGTCGTCCCGTCATCTTGTTGATTTTGTTGATCAAGATCTTAGAAGATTAGACTCACACGACAATCAAATGCAAAGCAAACCCCGAGTTCACCAACGCAACCCTGGTGATGCCCGTAAGAGTTCGGTCGGTTATCTTTTCAATTTTAGGGTTATTTGACAAGCAATCTTCTCACGGATTAGCGAGACAAATAGGTGCTCGAAAGTTCTACGGCGTATTGCACTGATTTCTCATAAGAAATCACCTAGTCTCAGCTAGTATGGAAGTAAGTACTGATCGTTTTCGGCTACCTGTGTTACTTGAGGACGGAGCCTTACATAGTATCCTCTAAACCTCCCACTCTGTTAAGTAAACTCGGACCGTTTATGGTTACCCGAGCATACCCATTAAAGATAAAGTGATTAAAGTCGTGAACTAAGTTGTATTTCGAAAGAAGCCCAGACTCTGGCTCTACCTTATGGGTTATCTCTCATTCAATGAATCTGGAGGGTGTACCTGCGATGCAATTTCGTAGATTGCTCTCTCAAGACAAGTGTAGTCATTACATTTATTTTAAAGTTAAATGGAAATTAACAGTCCCTGTTTTAATTTCCGATTTTTACTTTTTTGGATATTTTCAAAGAAATCGTCTAACTTTTTTTTGGGTTCGTCCCTAGATACAAGCACCTAGGTGTCAAAACCTAAACAAGCATCTAATCTACGGTGTGCAAAGAAGGGGAAAAACAAGAAATCCTAACAAGCACCTATCTCGAAAAGTCGCGGAAAACCGTCGAGAAAAACGCGAGCAAAAAAAGTCGCGGTGGGTGCCCTGCTCCCCTAGGAGTACAGCCCTGGTGAAACATAACCTGAGAAGACGAGAGAGAAGGGTGCAAGTCGGGATACCCTGAAGGGGCCCCATCCTACGAACAACAATTTTTTTATTACAAGAAACTAGACTAATCGGCTTTAGGGTTCTCAACATTGCGGCTCAGCCTGTGCTGCAAAAATCAGAAATAAAAGGCTGTGAAGTTAGAAAAATAGAATGGTGAAAAGAGAAACCCTAGACCTAGGTCTACGGTCTGCCCTATCGCTGCCTCCCCGGCAACGGCGCCATCTGAAAAATCCGCACCCGGTCACTTCTTTATTCCTGCAAAAGAGATAAAAATAATCGATTTTACAGTCGTCGTATCGATCATGTGAGTTTTGTCATAAAAGATTAATTTTTGTGTTCAATCTTCTTTTATTTTTATTTATACTACTAAACTTAAGTATATAGTGGTTAAGCACGGGAGTGTCGAACTCAAGGAGGCAAACAAATTTAAACTAGGGGTAAACTATAAACAAACTAAGATAAACGATTTCTCAATTTTTATTTTAATTTTAAGGATTTTTTTTATTTTTATTTGAATTTTAATGAATTTTATATTGTTTTATAATTTTTAAGTATTTTTTATATGTTTTAATATTAGAAAATATTTTTTAATTTTTTTAATTTTTATTTTATTATTTTTATGTTTTTAATGTGTTTTTCTATTTTAGGGGTTTTAAGGGGTTTTTAATATGTTTGAGGATTTTGGTTAATTTTTAATATGAGAAAACTATTTTTATTGAAACCTGTGATGTTTTTCTTATTTTTAAAAGAATAAACAATGCGAAATTATTTTTATTTTATTTGTATTGCAAAGTAGATGAAATTATTTTTAAAATGATATGTTGTGTATTTTTGTGTGATTTTTATGTATTTAGTTATGATTTTACAAGTTTTTATAAATTTTGTATTTTTTGTTTGGTTTATTATTTAATTTTTATTTTATTTTTGGTTTACTATGCAAAATATGTAAAATAAACTATAGGTAATTTTTATAGGATTTTTAGAGAACTTTTTATATTTTTTACTTTTTAAAGTTTGTAACTTTTTTGGTATTTTTAATGATTTATTTAAAAATAGAAAGTATTTTTATTGTCACAACTTTATTTAATACTGGATATAGAGTGAAATACGGTATTAACACATATTTGATTACCTTTTATATTTTGGATTTTATTTAGTAAGTATATTATATGTATATGATTTATATACTGATTAGGGGTAGTTATGCAAATGTATAGAAATGTAGGGGCGTGTGTGAAATACCTAGAAGTTTAGGGGGGGTGTGTGTGCGCAAAATGATAAACAGGAGGGCCAATCATATTCCAGACTTCACGTGGGGTTTCACGTGAGTAATGACGCTAGGGACCTACGTAAAATATCACAAAAAACCAGGGCTTATAGGCAAAAAGCCCAAGTAACAACCACCTGATCAACCTGGAGAGGACGTGGATTTGAAAAGCAAAAACCCGTAGGATGGTCGTTGCAAAATTCACGGTATGCACGTGCGTATCACGTGCTCCTCCAACCGGTGGGGCAGTGCGGCCGATTCAACGTCGACGCGTGCCAGATGCGTGTGCCGTGCGATCAGAGCTAATCGGATGGCTCATATTCATTGATTTCTTGACTAAATCTGTATGTTCCAGGATGAAGCGTTGTTGTTTCATATATGATCTGGATCATCACCTTCGTTTTCCCCGAAATCACAAGCTTTCATATGAAGTTTCTTTTGCTCCAAAATATGAACTCCCTATTCGTGTGGCAAGGGTTGTTCTGACCTACGAAAAATGCTCCAGGTAGTTTATATTATTATGGAAACATTAATGAATGATTCGATTGCGGAGGCTTTCCAATCTCTTTCAGATAACACCAACTCTGGATGATTACGAAAATGATGCTTCAAATTTGTAGGATCTCGATGAATCATTCGGCTTCGCACGGCGGCTTGATCGAGGCGGTTGACGAATGATCTGGAGTCAGTTGTTGGCGGTGGCTCTCTGCTGCTCGACGGAGGCGCTTAGGTGATGCCGTTCTCGATTGTCCAAATCAGCGATTTTTTGCGACGGAGGCGACATAAGATGCATATGACGTATATTAGTTTCCAGCTCCAGGCAATGAAGCTCTCAGATGAATTCGATTTCTAATAATCGTCATGATCCAGATGACGGTGTCGATTTGTTAGATGCCATTAATGTTCGATTAACCTATCCCGATGATTTCAAACTGTTGAGATATCATATTTCTCAATAGCAGAGTTGTCGAGCACAAACACCATCACTTACTTGATGTGACCAGAATATTGTTGATACAGCGTCATGTTCCTCATGCTTACTGGGGTGATGTTGTCCTTACTGGTTGTTATCTGGTAAACCGTATGCCCTCGTCTGTGTTAGGAGAAAAGATTCCTTACTTGATTGTGTTTCCTGAAAAGGATCTCTTCTCTCTTGCACCTCGCGGGTTTGGATCTGTTGCCTTTGTTCATGATGTCTCTTCAGGACGTGACAAGCCCTCTCCTAGAGCTGTCAAGTGTGTGTTTGTCGGCCACTCTCATACCCAAAAGGGGTATTGATGCTTTGATCCACTAAGTCAGAAATATTTTGTGAGTGTTGACATTATTTTCTTTGAGTCGGTCGTGTATTTTTCTCCTATAGGTGACAGACTTACTCCATCTGACTTTGATAATGATATATACATGCCACCACCTCCTACAGTTGGTCCTTCACCGTTACTGACTCCTCGTCCTCCACCGCCACCACCTCCTCCACCAGCTTCGTTGGTTCAGTTCTTGACTCGTGATGTTCCTCGTTGATCTCTCTTTGTTCACCATGCTCACAAACCTTGCCTAACATCCAGCATGCCTCAGGTATGTAATGAACATATTATTTCTACTGATGGCACTACTGAATTGACTGTACAACAGGAGGAGCAGATACCCTCTCAAGAGGGAAATATACAAGTCCAGGACATGGCAGATGATCTTGACGTACCAATTGCTCTGCGAAAGCAGAAATGAGCTTGTGCTACTTACCCTCTTGCAGCCCAGATTTCTTTGAGCAGGTTGTTAGAGGATTTCAGGAGGTTTACGCTAGCACTATCAGTCGTGCAGATACCACAAACATATCATGATGCTCTCAAAGATAGTCAGTAGAGGTTAGTTATGGAGGAGGAGATGGTTGTGCTATAGTCACGTGGTATGTGGAGTCCTGTTTCTGCTCGTATTTATACATCAGTAGTGGGATGCAAATGGTGTTCACTATGAAACATCGTGCGGATGGTAGTGTGGATCGCTATAAAGCGAGACTGGTGGCACGAGGGTTTACCCAGACATATGGGGTAGACTATCACGATACTTTCTCCCCAGTTGTCAGACATTCTACTCTATGTATTCTCCTTTATATTGATGTGACACGAGATTGGCATCTTTATCAACTTGATGTGAAGAATGCATTCCTCTATGGTGACCTACATGAGGAGGTCAAAATGCAGCAGCCACCTGGGTTTGTTGCTGAGGGAGAGCGTCAGAAGGTGTGTATGTTACACAAGGCTATCTATGGCCTCAAGTAGAGTCCAAGAGCATGGTTCCAAAAGCTCTCGGACTTGATAGAGCAGTAGGTGTTTATGAGATCAACTGCAGATCACTCCGTGTTCATACAGAAGACCCAGAGATGTATTACAATCATTCTTGTTTATGTTGATGACATTATTATTACAAGGGATGAGGAGTAGGGTATTCAGGGTGTCAAGGACTTCCTAGGTCGGCAGTTTGTGACCAAGAACCTTTGACATTTACGTTACTTCCTTGGAATAGAGTTTGCCAGGAATCAATGGGGTCTTGTAATGACCCAGAGAAAGTATATTATGTTATAGATCTTCTTTTAGAGATAGGCATAGTAGATTGCAGACCTGCCACTATTCCACTTGACCCAAGCATGAAGTATGATGATGATACTGAAGAGGTCGATAAGATAAGGTACAGAGAGCTTGTTGGTAAGCTACTATATGTAACTATTACCAGGCTCGACATAGCATTTGTCGTGAGCAAAGTGAGTCAGTTTATGAAACATCCCAGACAGGTACATATGGATGCAGTCCATATGATTCTAAGATACTTGAAGACTTCACCTGGCACTGGACTTCTTTTCAGCAGAGGCACATGTCTCTCAATGACAGCATGCGCAGATGTAGATTATGCTGGGTGTCCAAAGGATAGAAAGTCTATGTTTGGATTTGTTGTATTCATAGGGAATTCTCTTGTTTCATGAAAGAGTAAGAAGCAGACTGTGTTTGCTAAATCAAGTGTTGCATCGGAATGCAGGGTCATGGCACATGCTAGTATAGAGATGATGTGGGTCAGATCCGCTCTTCCCATGCACCTCCAATGTGATAATCAAGCTACTCTCTTCATTACAAATAACCCAGCCTTTCATGAGAGGACAAAGCACATAGGGGTGGATTGTCACTACACTCATGACATGATATAGAAAGGTATTAGCACTACTACACATGTCAGTTTTGGAGACCAGACAACAGATATACTTACAAAGGCTCTAGCGAGATGGTCTTATCAAAGATGTTGTTCCAAGATGAGTCTTATTGATATCTATGCTCCAGCTTGAGGGGGGTGTTAAGATAGTTTCTATTTTTAGTATTTTTCTTTATTTAAATTTTTTTGTTTCATATTTCTGTAATTTGTTTAATGGTTCTTCTCCTATATAAGAAAACTATTGGGTCTCTCATAATGCATATCAATATATTCCTTTTAGCACAAACGTCAAAGATCTCGATGTTGCTCAGCTAATGCCCCTTCAGATCCATATGCTCTACATGTTCAAATGAGGCTCGAGGGAACAGTTCCTCGGCCGGATGTTAAAAAAAGCCGAATGGTGGAGATATAAATCAAATGGAGGAGGGTGAAAGTGGCATGGAATTGCGAAAGGGCATTAGAAGAAATCGAATCAAATTTAGAGAGAATAGAATGGATTTGAGAAGATGAGTGAAGAAAATTGAAGAGGGGTCGGAGAAGAGGAGGGTTTGAGAAGAGTATGGGATTAGAGAGGAGAGAAGAGAAACGGAATATCTAACATGGACAGAGATTTGGTTGCCTATGGAAGACGAGCTCGAGTGGAGCTCCCGGAAGGTCTTGACCTCAAAAGGACGACAGATCGTGGAGGTTGAATGGCGACGAAGCACGGAGCTGCAACGCCAGATCTGATCGAACCGCCTTCTCGCTCTCTCCTTGCTCACTAGAAATCAGGCGCAACTGTCACCTATCACCTCTCTCTCGGAGCATGGAAATGAAGGGGGTGAAAATGACGGATAGGATGGCCGGAGGGGATTTGAAGGTTATTTATATAAGAAGACGGAGCCGGTCACCAGAGGTGGTGACGGCACCGCTAGGAGGTTGGACAACGGCCGGCCGTTGTGCGGTTGAGACGGTTGGCGTTGAAGAAGAAGGCGGCAGACGACGGGGGAGATGGGTCACGGAGGAAGAAGAGATGCATCAGAGAAGAAGGGTGTGAATATGTAAAGTATGAGAGAGAAAATAGAAAGTGAGAGAAAATAAAAATAAAAATTAATTTAATTAATTTAATTTAATCAATTATAAATTAGTTAATAATTAATTAAGTTGATAATTACATATGTAATTAGGTAGTTAAGATATAATTAAGTAAGTAATTTACGTAGTTAATAAATAATTTAGTAAGTTAATCATTAAATAATTAAATTAATTAATTAAAAAATTAGTAAATATATAAATAAATTAATGAGTTAATATTTATTTTCATTTTAAGAATTGAGTATTAAGATATTAAATAACAATATAAGTTACGGTACATTGTACAATATACCAATATCGACCCGAAAATTGTATTTTTTGCATTAACTCAGATTTTGATGAAACCTAGTGTCATTTTGCAGATAATTTAATAATATAAATTTTAATATCGAGTTTGCTTAATTCGGTGTTCATACGACCGAGTTTGCTTAATTCGGTATTCATACGACCGAATTATGAGTCTCGGAAAATTTAGGTAACGGATTCAGGCCTTCGGATTTTATTGGTATTTTAGCTTAATTATATTTTTATATTTTTTATACAATTTAACAGATTTTAGGAGAAGAAATTAAGTTAATCAGGTTTACGGTTATTTAATTAAAAATCTGGGAAGTTTATACATATAGTACGTATAGACAATGGGTCCAAAAAGATGAAGATGAAACTCACCGATTTTATTCGATTATTTTTTCGATATTTTTAATAAATAGTATTAAGTATTAAATGGATTTTAAAAGTGAGTCTGGTCCATTTGGAGTTTTCTATAAAAAGTTATGATCCTTGGAAGTCGGCTTTTGCGATCCATTATGGTTAATTACTCTTTATCAAAATATTTTTCTGATATTTTTATAAAATAATATATATTTTATGAACCGCTTTTATAAAAGGTGTGTGTTAGTTTGAGATTGTCTTGACGATAAATAAAATTGCTGAAATATTTACATTGTGTAAAATGGGTAAATTAAATTTTTGGTCTATGTTTTATTGATATTTTTATAATTTAGGATTCTTATCTCCCCCTACTTATTTATTTTATCGACCCGATCAATATTGACCTGGTCTCAGGGTTAGGATCAGTCTGTATATATTTCATATTTACAGCCTTCTTTTCTTTTATTTTTCTTTTTATCTTTATCCTTTTATTTTTGGTAAAAATAAGTGCTAAATATATAATATTAATATTTGTGGTAAGAATATTAATTAATGGGAATTAATGATTATTTACATGTATTTTACCAAAGATTTTAGTCAAAATGAAATAATAAAGACGATGAATCACGGATTCATCAAGAGACATACATACATACCATATATATAGAGACTCTAAGTGTCTTATTTTCTTTGACTTTTACTTCAATTTTGATATGGATTTTAACACACTTTATTAAAGCATTTATCAAAAAATAGATGAAAAATAAATAAATAAAAAAGAATTATTTTTGTACATAACAAAATAAGGTAAAAAACAAATAAAGTATACAATATACAATGAGGTCTCAAAACCTAAGTTTCACATATGACCTTCTATTCTTTTGAATTTGATCTTATTTTATAAACAACTGAATGTATAATTCAAAAGTAAGTAAGGGTTTATAGGAGACTGTTTGAGAGAGATATTCACATTTACGGTCTTTTGTCTCAAAGCTAGGGTTTGGATTTTATTGAGCAATTATACAAGCAGTGGCGGACCGAGAATTTTACTATAGGTGGGGCACTAGGGATGCATACATATACGATTATAAATCTTACAATATATCACTATCTACTCTTAAATATGAATACCGATACGGTTACAAATATTAACGGACATCAAAACTATACTATCATATCTTTAAAAAATGGAAGAGGCCATGGTGTAACAAGGAAAGATTGCAAGAGCCGAGAGGTAATTGGACTTGAATGTAGGGGATTTAATGTAAAAATCCCTTTCCTTTCATATTCAAAGTTTGCATATGAAGTAAAAGGAATTTCCTACAATGTAACTACTAAAATTTATCCAATTATATAATAACCCTTGCATTTTTTGTGATTACATGACGAATCATATATTCTGACTTTATTTGATATATGCGGCTTTGTGGGTTGTACCATAGTGACGTGTTGATCTAGACGATTACACAAGTTGTGGTGTATTTTACAACATTTTTGGTGTAATTACAAAGATTATACGAGCTATTGTGCGAATTTCATTTCCATTTACATCATGGATTCATAGGTCTTTTGTAATTACATCTGATCGGGCCCCTATAATCTTTTGTAATTGTCCAATTATATGCTTAGGAAAAATGTAAATACATGTAATGTTAATAATTTTATGCTAAAAATATTGACAAATTAATATAAAGATATATTCAAAATTTTGAATGTGAGAGTGCCTGCACTTGGGTTAGGATGTGCAAACGAGAATAAAAGTCGAAGCGTTGTGCATCCAAGAGGAAGGAGGAGTGTAGTCATAGTGGGGTTTCAAAGAAGCCATGGAGGCGGGAGGTGCCATCGTGATGAGTCTGTGAAGGAGGCGAGGGCACGACGTGTCTGATACAGTGGTTGGGAAGCAGCCGCAGCGGGTACACAAGGAAATCGAGATCACGACGCGTCTGAGAGGGAGGTAAGGAAGAAGCCACAACAAGCTCGAGAGGGAGCCGAGGCTCTCATGCGCAATGGAGAGATGCATCTAAGATGGATGTTGGGTGTTGGCCACTGGGAACGCAACACAATAAGAATGGATCCCGAAGTAGCCGTGAATGCTTTGTGTTCGGGGAATCGAGAGGGAGGCGGGGTCACAAAAACGATCCGCAAGACATCGTGATGGGATAAACGATGTGGAAAGGAGGAATGAGACCTGCCTCGCAGTCTGCTCGGAAGGACGACGGAGTACAAGGGGCAGGACACTGAGTCACGATGAAGCTCAGAATCCGAATGGTGTAAGTTTGATAGGGAGGGGGCACACACTGATATGGAAATATTTTGAGACGGAGAATGAGTGGAAGTTAAAGGATCTCCAAAGATTAAGGGGGGGCACGTGCCCTACCTCGTAAGAACATAGGTCTGCCTCTGTATACAAGTTAGTAGTTTTTGTATTTTTTTTCTTTGTTAATATTAGTAATATGTATACAATAAAGTTGATTTTATTTTATTTGAAGTTAGTCAAAAATAAATAAAAATAAGTGAAGTTATGGTAATATATAGACGATAATGTACAATATTATTGGGCTTCTTATTTATGCAATTTTTGAATGCTAAAATATGAATCTTATTTACATATACATGAATGATAATAATGCAATATAGATGATTAAATACAGTTAATAACTTAAGAAAAGAGCTCTATTTTCATCTTATAGAGTGATGAATCATAAAGAGAAAGTGGAAGAGAGAAAAGAATCCAAAGATAGCATAGATTGTTTTTTATTGCAAGATAGAATAGATTATTGCAGCTAGAGGAGAAAAAGTGGGAAAGAGAGAGAATGTAGTGGGAGAGATTGTTGGTCCCTAGCAGAGATATAGAGGAGAAAGACCGAAAGAGAGCATTGGAGAGGAGTGTAAAAAATCTAGCTTTAGTATATAGAGTAGATATATATTTTAAACTTCCAAACGGTAATGTATTTAACCAATAATTATACTAAATATAAATACTATCATTCCAAATATATATGTATATATATATATATGTCTTCTTTTGATAGGGTTTGATGGGGCTACCCGTTGGGGGGGAGTCAACTTGACTACCTCACCCTTATTTTTTTATTTCTTAATGTATGTTCTAAAAATACCTAGGGAAATTTAGTCCACTAGATGGTAACATGTTGTCATTCAAATTTCATGTAAGACCGGCATTCCTAACTTGTCCATTTAAAAGGGATCAATTTCAACAATTATAAGATCGTTAAAATTTGATAGTCTTGATGGACGAGTTAGGAATGTTTGTTTTGCACGAAATTTGAATAAGAACATGATGTTATACGGTGATCTAAATCCCTCCATGTATTTTAGAAAATATCTTACGGAATAAAAAAATAAAGGTGTGGGTAGGGAATGATCAAAATATTTGGTCACCCCAGCCAAGCCCGGTGCTTGTCCCAACAAAACTCGCTCTCGGCTCAGGCCCACGCCATAAACGTGTGGAACTAGGCTTATTTTTTTGGCCCAATTCACTTTTTGGGATGGGTTCGGTCTAGCTTGGGCCCAAGCACGAAAATTGTGGCTAGCCCGAGTTTAGGCACGAACGTAGGCCCGATTATTGGCCTAAGTATGGGCTCGAACCCGGCCCGAGTCTAGCCCTAAGTGGTTGGGTGTGTGCACCTAGCATACACATTCAAGCTGACAACCGCACACCCAATCGCCCCCCTCTCCCGATCTCCCCTCCCCAACCAAGCGACCAGCCCTACATCGTGGCATCGCCCAGACCAATCCTCGGCCCTCCTCCTCAACCTCCCGTCCTCCGCTCCTGCTGCTCGCAATGCTGCACACCCCCATCATCGTGAGTCGAGGGCCTCAAGGCCCTATCCCTAGCACTGTTCCCGCTGGTTGTGCGACACTGCCCACCCCCAGCTTCTGTGCTCCCCCACCCCTCGTCCAGAGCCTATCGGCCCTGCCCCTTGCCATCTCCGTCCCATTACGTCCCCGACTCTATCCTCAGTCCTTCCTCCTCTCCCTCTTGTGCAACCCCCCCTTCTCCTTCCCTTACGTTGAGACGTCGACGGCTTACATTGTTGCAGTCGGCGGGACTCCTAGTTTCTCTTTAGCTCGTCGTTACGCCTTCTCCGCCCCCCACATAGCACCACAATCATCAAGATATACATTCCTATGTTGATAAGCAAGCGTTGCTCCGCCTTCTTCGGCTACATTTGAGACAGAAGTAGTTAGTTTGTCTGGTTCAATCATTGTGATTCATAATGTTGATTGGCTGCATTATTTGCATCTATGTTGGGTACCTAGGAAGTGTAAATCGGGAACCTCTAAAATGGATAATGACTATGCAGAGAATCCCCACGAGTGGTGTTCAAGAAGTCGACGGTTTGAATCTCGCCTCCAAGTTTAATTGCAATCTACGACACATATTCCGTATTGATGAGTTTGTTGCCCAATATGGCTCCATTCATTTTTCCCATCGTGGGCGTGTAAATTTTGTATGGTGCCCACACTGAATCTCATCGTTTTATATTGATTCGTACAGTTTCTGTTTCTACTATATTTAATCTAGTTGAGCTTACGTCTTTAAATTTTTTATAAGTGGACTGAATCCAGAATAGTAAGACTGACTTATAAAATATATATATTTAAATTTTTTGTAAAATCAAATTAAGTAAATCTTTTTTTAATATAGCAGGTTGACATGACCTGGCCTGATCCATGTACTTGCGGGTTGGGCTTGGACTTGGGCTGCAATTTCAGAAATTTAGTGGCTTTGGCCCGGCTCGAGGGCCCAAAAATTGAAACTGGGCTCGGGCTTGGCCAGTTTGGCCTGGCCGGCCGATACTCATCTCTAGTGTGGGTAGTCAAGTTGGCTCCCTTGCGGGGGTTGAATGAGGAAGAAAGAAACAGACCAGGTACACCAAGCAAGAAGAAGTTGGGATGATAGGGACGCCAAGAAAGAACGTGGGATGATGTTTTTTAGATCCCATTTTTCCCTAGCTATTTGATATCCTTCTTTTATATTATATATATATATATAAGAAAACTTTAAATGAGGCGGGGTCTCACCGTTTTTATGGTGAGCCGTCCATCTAATCCATCTATTTTTAATCGCACGGTCGTAAATAATGATGTTTTAATTATAATACTTAAATGGTCGAAAATCTAATTTGATTTTTTTGTCACATTCTAAATATAGAATGTGACAACTATATTGCATAATCTCTCTCTTGATTAATCAATTGTAGCGACGGAGGTGCCCTCTCTCTCTCTGTCGCGGTCGTTCAACGGAGGTGCCCTCTCTCTCTCTCTCGCGTGTGCAAGCGACTACCGACGGCACCAACATCCTCCTCCACGCAATCGTCCAGAAGATGTGGAGGAAGGAGATGCGATGCGAGATCATGGTTGCCTTTGTTATCCCGATGCATGCAACTCTCCCTCTGATGGCGGTGCGCGATGAGGATGATGGTGGCTCCCCTCCTGATGGCGACGTGCAATGATGGAGCAGGTACGTGACGATGCCATGGATCTGGATATTGTTACTTCTCAAACTTTTTTTAACTTGCAAGATCGGAGGAGAAAGATGAGGAGGAGGAGTGGTTCAACGACACCAGCATCCTCCTCCATGCAACGCTTCTAGGCTCCGATGGAGGGGTTCGTCGTATCCAACTTCTTCCTCCATGCAACACCTCTCAACCGCAGAGAGGAGGCATGAAGGAGGAAGGCATACATAAGGGGCATGGCGGAGGCGAGATGTGCGCGAAGGAGGGGCCCCTTAGCATTTTTACAAATCGTAGTTTTTTTACAAAGTTGGAATGATTTGTGCAAATATTGATTTTTTTTGCATCTCATGTCAATTTTTTACATGTTTCCAATATCTAACAATGTACTTATTGTTACAGGACTCTACATAAATATTACAAAGTGATCAGATGATACAAAAGAGCGTCTAAATTTTACAAAGTGATCAGACACTCTTACAAAGGAGGGATTTCAGTTACATTATGGTATAATAATTTTACTTACTTAACATTCAGATTTACATATTTATTTACATTTTTTACAAATCTCATTGTTTTTTCTCTATTTTGCAAAACTCGAAAACATGTGTGGCAATTGAACTTTAACGCAATGAAAATCATGCGTAAATTTTACAAAGGAGGAAGATTCAGTTACAAAGATTCACGGATTTTTTACAAATCAAACATGCACAATTACAAAAAGTTGAAGTTTACAAAGAGGAAAAATACTCTTACAAAAACTCGCTGGAGATACAAAATGAATGTAACCATTTCCAAAACGGATACAACCATTTACAAAATGAAAATATAGTAATAAAATGAAATCATTAATGAAATTACAAAGAGTAAAATATATTTTACAAAAACTCGTTGTACTTTACAAAGCTATGATTGAATTCAGATCGTTTGGAACAAAATCAGAAATTAATCAGTAAAGGCATTTGTGAAAATACCAAATCGAGAAAAGCTTAGAATGACAATTTGAAACTAATAAATGAAACTTGAAACTAATGAAATTGATATGACAAAAATGCTCTATTGGATGAGCTTTTTGATGCAACGTCAGATTGAGATCTGACAAATCTCCTCGATGGCTCACTACAATATTGGTGAGATCTCACCTCATTTGAAAGGATCCATATGTGTGTGTGAGAGAGAGAGAGGGCCGATCTTATGAGATGGGATTTTGGTGGGATGATGAGATGAGAGATTATGGACCACTAGTTTCTGTCTTGGCTGTCTCTCTCCTGGTTGAAACTAGTAGTCCAGAATCTCCCATCTCACCATCTCACAAAATCCCATCTCATATGATCACTCCTCTCTCTCTCTCTCTCTCTCTCTATATATATATATATATATATATATATATATATATGTGTATGTATGTATAGGATTTTTATCCAGAGAACCATGTGCTCATTTGCGTTAAAATTAGTCCATCATATCCGTCATTAGATCAAATATTTCAATTCCATGATTTTAGGAGCGATAATTGTAATGAGAATACTTTTAATTTTGAAACTTAATGAAATCCCCTAAATAGTAATAGACTTTTTTGGTAATGTTTGCTATTATATTGAGAATAAACTCAATTTGTCATATTTCGAGAGGGGAGTGATCGGTCATTCACATGGAATCATTATTTTTTTATTTATGCGATAGCCTTTTCAGAATCAAAGGTATTTTGATAAAAAAAATTTATGTGTATCTATTTTTTTCTTTGCTAATATTTTCTATTAGGTTTCGTCCATGGATAATTCGCGAATGAATTGTGATCGACATATTGCAGAAGCAATTACGAATACTGCATATTTTTTATCGTAAGCAATATTTATTCGAGAAGTGTGATTGAAATATGAGAAAGTGGCATTCATAATATCGTTTTTATTCATTTTGATACACAATTTGTAGTCCTAATTGATTTTTTATCGAATGTATTTTGATTTCATAAATAAAAAGTTACAGTAAATATAGTTGTTATTTTTCATGCGTTGCTCTGAAAATATATTGAGTTAGTGATGTATTTAAGTAATTTACTTATGAGATATTTTATGTTACTAATGCTAACACAGTTGTTACTTTTATATGTTACTTTGAAGATATACTGAGTTACTGATATATTTACTTAATTTACTTATAAGATATTTTATGTTACTATTACTAACAGAATTGCTACTTTTAATGTGTTACTTTGAAGATATACTGAGTCATTGTTATTACATTCATTATCACTGATAAAAATTCTACAAGTTACATAAGTAACTTAAATATTTACTTATACTTTGCAATTAATTACTGATATAGAATTAAAAGTTACTGATTTTTTGAGCAAAAATGAATCTACTTACTTTCAAAATAGTGAATTCTTACTGATATGAATTCCGAAGTTTATCTTACTGATCTCATTCAGCAAGTTACTTGAGTAGCTCATCAAATTACCTATGCTTCACATTGAATTACTATTATAAATATAATTCATTACAAGTTACTTATCATATAACAAACGTTCCTAACAGTTCATTACAGGTTACTTGTCATTGAATGATTCTTACTGAAGCGAGTATATTGTTGAATTACTTTTCTTTTTACAATTCTTACTATTCACGGATATAAAATAGTACTGAAGCAAGTATCTTCCTGAAACGTTACTGAAAATTTGTAGGTAATGTGTATTCTTTTCCAATTTCTTCATATTTTAATATTTTTAAATAGTCAATTAACTTATTGTTTCTTGCATAACAATGCAATAATTTGGTGTCTTAAAAAAGTTGTTGTTATCCCGGCAAGCGAGAGCAAAACAACATCATCTAAATGGACTATAAGACAACAATTGAAATTTGGATGTTCATCATATAACAATAATTAAGTGATTTATGTGTGACTTTCAGTAACACTTGACGTATTACAAGTAATTAAATAGGCTACATAACTAAAGAAGGTGTGATTCGATAGTAATTCAAAAAAAAAGAATAAAACAAGTAAGATATATAGAAGCATCAGTAACATGTAATAAATTGTAGGTAAAAGAAGATATTGGAATAAGTAAGTTGGAATAAGTATAAAAAATCACGTGACCAATAACTTATGTATTGTTATCAGTAACACTCGATGCATTATAGTAATTAAAAAGGTTATATAAGTAAATAAGAGGTGCTTCAGTAAAACTCAAAGTATTAAGTAACTATAACAATAGTAACAATCAAAATGACTTCAGTAAAATGGATATTTGTAATCAGTACTTATTGTATGGACACTAGCAATTTGTATACTTAATTACTGATCTCACAACAATAATTACTTGAGAACTGAATATTTATTACTTGAGTAACATGAATGAATTACTGATCTCTGTACAATGTAATATTACAGGTGTAAAATACTGACAATTGTTTCAGTATTACTAATCTCGCAGCATATAATTACTTGAATACATTATATACATTACTGATCAAATGTACAATGATTATTTATTCGGGACGAAATTAATGATTTGAATGTATCTTTTCAAAACCGTCTTCCTTTTTAAGGACTCGATATAATTGGAAATATAAAAGGCTCAAATATATTAAATCCTTCCAAAACAGTGCTCCTTCGAAATAGGCAACCATTCAAATGAAAATACATGTGACAAGCCCATGTTTGGTGCTCACCGCAACTCAAATGAGCACAGGGCTCACTGGATAAGCCATATATATATATATATGGGGAAATTATCCAATGAGCCCTGTGCCCATTTGAGGTGAGATGAGTGAGTGAGAGAGAGAGAGAGAGAGTGAGTGAGTGATTCTATGAGAGTAGAAAAATGTGAGCGCATGAGAGCATGCATTCTGGACCACGTGATTATGTTTTCTCTCTCCTGGATGGATTATGTGGTCCAAAATGCATGCTGTCATGCTCTCACAGGTTTTGGCTCTCATAGGATCATTCATATATATATATATATATATATATATATATATATATATATAGGGGGTCTTTCAAATAGGACGCAGTCCTTCCTGAGTTAAGGAAGGCCGCCCCTTTTTTGTATAAAACAGGGCACTTTAGTAGAATACGTATATAGTTTGTATTATAGGTGCACGTTATAAATACAAAGCCGCATACAAAACTGCGCATTATAATACAAGCATTAAAACTGCACATTATAATACAAAACTGTATATGTAGTCTACTAAAGTAATCTTATTTTATACAAAAAAGGGGCTGGCCTTCCTTAGCTTAGAAAGGATTGCGTCCTATTTGAAAGAAATCCTATATATATATAGGGAAAAATGGGGTTGCCCCCTGGGGGCAGCCAACATGGCTGCCCCGCCCTATTTTTGGGCAATTTTTTTTATTTTTTTGAAAAATATCATCACGTATATTCATCTCTATATGCCTCCTACATGCCATTCGAATTTCGTCAGAAACAGAGACTCCTACGGCCTCCATCCGGATAGGGTCGATTTAAAAAATCCTGCGACCGTTAAAAAAATGACGTCCGGATGGAGGCCGTACGAGTCTCTGTTTATGACGAAATTCGAATGGCATGCAGGAGGGATATAGGGATGAATATACATTGTGATATAGGGGGCAGCCCCATTTTTCCCATATATATATATATATATATATATATATATATATATATATATGGGGAAAGGGAAGCTACATCATGATGTAGCTAACCTTAGCTACATCAGGGGCGTTTTCGTCACTTTCTTTTATTTTTTTCGAAAATTTCACGATGGAGTTTCATAACTATATCCCTCTAATATGTCATTAAAATTTCGTCAGAAACAGAGACTCTTACGGACTCCATCCAGAACAGGTAAAATACAACAAATCTGTGACCGTTAAAAAATGTCTGTCTGGATGGAGACCGTAGGAGTCTCCGTTTCTGAAGAAATTTTAATAACACGTTAGAGGGATATAGTTGTGAAAATCCATCATGGAATTTTTGAAAAAAAATAAAAGAAAGAGACAAAAATGCCCCCGATGTAGCTAAGGTTAGCTACATCATGTTGTAGCTTCCCTTTCCTCTCTCTCTCTCTCTCTCTCTCTCTCTCTCTATATATATATATATATATATATATATATATACACACACACACACACACACATATATGGGGAGTAGCCAACGAGCTGCTCCCACCCCCATTTTCCGCCAAATTTTTTTATTTTTTTGGAAAATAAAAATTTGTATATTCATGACTATATCCCTCTAATATTCTATTAAAATTTCGTCGGAAACAGAGACTTCTAGGGCCTCCATCCAAACATGGTCGATTTAAAAAATCCTGAGACTGTTAAAAAAATGATGTCTGGATGGAGGGAGTAGGATTTTCTGTTTCTGACGAAATTTTAGAGGGATATAGTGATGAATATACAATTTTTTATTTTCCAAAAAAAAACGTTGACGGAAAATGGAGATGGGAGCAGCCCCAAATGTTTCAATAGAACTATTATTTTCGAGTGATAATTTTCAACTGTAATAATATAGTTTATTCTAAACACATACTGTATAATACATCCGTAAGGTTAGGTTTTCACTTGCAACGGATTGATGAATCAAATCAAAAACTGGACGGAGATAATAAAATAAGTTTAAAATGGTGGAGATAAGAGAAAATGAAGGGGTACCATCTATATGTTCGAAAAATAGAATTATATGATAACTTTAATTATAACTAATTACGTGATTATATAAAAAGGGTGCATAAAAATTTAATTAGAATAATTACGTAATTATATAAAAAGGGTTCATAAAAACAGGTGCATGTACTAAGTTGTTATATTTAACTATAGCATTTAACGTGTTTAACTTGTTATTTATAGCAACGAAATTGCATGATTCCCAGAATCGTATCCGTTCCCAATCCCTTAATCTATACGTAAGAAATTGTGAACTCTCGTTGGACTCCCAAAAGGTCAAATCCCATTACGCAATATTATATGAAACGTCGTTGTTAATACTCAACTGTTTGAGACTTTGCGTCAAATTAAGAAGAAATTAAAAAGTCAAATATTGTGTCCGATCGATGGTGTATTTAAGAAGTCATGATTTGTCGGAGATATGTGTTTGCATCTTTGCAAATTATGTATGTTGTCTAATTAGAATGGCAACCTTTTTGGATATCAATAGCAACTAGTTGATTCATGTATACAATATAGACATGCATTATGCAAATGTTAACAACAACAACGTAATAATGAACATATATCTATCCATCTATCTATCTAGAAAGGTGTTCAAATTAAACACTAATTCTCATTACATAAACTATTAGTAATTGTTACGTTTAATTTGCCTCTTTAACAATGACACAACACAGTGTTACTCATGCACGTGACATATCAACTCCCTATAAATGCATATGTTCAAGTCTTAATTGCATGCAATAACAACAACAATATCTCTTACATTTCCATTAGAACAAATCCCCTTATCAATGTCTCTCACAAACACCTCCTTGTTCTTCTTCCTTTCTCTCTTGTGCTCTCTCCAATTGTCGCCTTGTTATGGAAGATACTACGACAATGCTGGAATCAGCCTAGGATACGATGAAGATCAATCGCTGCTTCTGATGAGCAAGGCCGGAGGCGTAACCAAATCTTCTCCATCGCAGACGACTAAAGTGATCGATGTGAAGAACTACGGAGCTAAAGGAGATGGCTCGGATGCCACTCAGGTATATATATGTATGATCTCATAACAACAAAATGAGTCTATAACGAAAAATGTTAATTATTTTCCATTATACTTTAGGCATTAGCTGATGCTTGGAAGAATGTATGTTCGTCGACTACTCCATCGATCTTTCTAGTTTCGGGAGTCGGCCAATACCTTCTTAAGCCTATCACTTTCTCAGGACCATGCATGTCCAATTTTACAATGAGGGTTAGTATATATGCAACATTTCCTAGTTTAAATGTGTCTGTTTTAACCATCAATTAAAGATTAAATATGTGTGCTTTGATTAGATCCAAGGAACTTTGTTGGCTTCCACGAAAATCTCAGATTGGAACGGCAAGAATCGTAAGCAGTGGATCGAATTCGAAGGAGTAGATAACCTCCACGTCGAAGGTGGTGGTACCATCAATGGAAATGGTGAAGTATGGTGGAAGAACTCTTGTAAAGTCGACAAATCTAAAGTAAGTAAGAATCTATTTCATTTGTGTTTGTGTTATTGCAATATGTATTACTGCCAATATTAACTTATAAACTAACAATACATCTTCTTTGCAAATGCAGCCCTGTACTGATGCCCCCACTGTATGTACATCTTCCTATACGCTTCTCCTTAAATGTTAGGGCATTTATAAATTTAGATCTAATTGATATTTCAAATAGGCCATGACCTTTAATTCTTGCAACAAATTACGCGTCGAGCATTTGTTCTTCAAGAACAGTCAACAAATGCATGTTACGTTTGCGCAAAGCAATGGCGTTGAGATTTCTGATCTCACCATCACGGCTCCGGAGACCAGTCCCAACACTGATGGAATCCACGTTACCGGTACCAAGAACATCCATATAGATCATTGCAATATAGCTACAGGTATGTATATATGGTTATTTGTAAATAACTATTTATTAAGCAAACAATTTGATTATTATAACATGCTTTACTTGTAATTTCTTTGAAGGTGATGATTGCATATCGATAGTAAGTGGATCGCAAGATGTAACTGTCACCAATATCAACTGTGGACCAGGACATGGCATCAGGTATTATATATTGTTCTCAATCTAAGTAGGACATACAAGCATTTTCTTGATTGTGATTCTCAATTGGTTGCTATAGTATCGGAAGCTTAGGCGTTGGAAACTCACAAGCATATGTCTCTAACGTATTAGTGGACACAGCAATCCTCCATGGTACTACAAGTGGAGCTCGAATCAAGACCTGGCAGGTAAATATCCATCATCTATTTATTTATTTTCTATACATACTTAATTAATGATGATGTATACATATGAATATAGGGTGGACACGGAAACGCAAAAAATATCACATTCAGGAACATCATCATGAACAATGTCAAGAACCCTATAATTATCGATCAAAACTATTGTGACTCTTCCAAACTGTGCAAAGAACATGTATGTCGATAACAATATACGTCTCTCTGAATCATGTTGATACATATACACAAGTCATCTGATATGTCATGTTCTTCAGTCATCAGCGGTTGCCGTGAGCGACGTCAGATACACGAACATCAAAGGAACCAGTGCAACGGATGTGTCTGTTACTTTTGATTGTAGCAAGGCCATTCCATGCCAAGGGATAGTAGTCGAGGACATCAACTTGGGAACATCGACTAAGAGCTTCTGCAACAATGTCAAGCTGTCAAAGTCGGGCATGGTAATTCCAACTCCATGCGCACAGAGCATAAGAAGCGATTACACAAATCTTGTGATATCCACATACTGAATCCAATGATTGACTATATTACATATGTCCCATAAATTTATCTAGATTAAGAAGTGTTGAGAAGACAAGTTAATGTTCATATACAATGTTCAATAGCAATATACAAGAAGAAGATGGATGTACTAAAATGTTCATATACAATATTCATATACAATGTTTACAGGAATTGATATGTATTAAAATGATTCAATGTTATTTTTATGTCCATGACTGGTACCAACATGTAATTATGTGATATGTAAAAGGTCGTGTTCTAGAACTTGCCATACTACATTATTAAGAGTTCATTCATCTCATCAACAAATCCCATTTGTACAATAATAATACAAGGAGAGGTACTAGTCTTATATGGAAATAACCTGTTATTAAAATCATCATGCTACACTATTAAAGACTCATTCATGTTTTACATTATCTCATATTTACAATGATAATACAAGGAGAAGGAGCATGCATACTATGCCTCACATATGATTGTGTTTGATGAAGAGTAATGCAAAAGCCATACATGACATTCTAACATATGCTGGATAGTAATTGGTATGCCTCAAAATGTTCGCATTGTGCGGAGGCTGGTTCTGTTGTGGAGGAGGTTGGTGGTGCTGGAAAGTTCTTCCACCCTGATGAGATTGGTGGAAAGAGCCTATATCCAATGATTGACCATGTGGTTGTCCTCCAAGAGGGGTCAATTGATCGTCATGGTTCCAAATGTCATTCACCTCCTGAATTACATGCGGAGGTGGGAATAAGGGCCCGACATATGCTGCTTGAGGCTGTAGTTGGCACACCACCATCGACTGTTGTTGCGATTGTGGTTATGGTGTTTGATCGAAAGAATGCATATAGTATACATGTTGCACCGATGATAATTGCCCTGAACTTGACTATGACTGATGTTGAGCAGGATGTTGATGTTTGGCAGAAGTCTCGACAGATGAACTTGCAGATTAGCAGGAGTTAATCATACTAACCAGCAGTTCAAGCTGCTTAATGTGGTCGAGCTTGTCCTACCCCCTTCATTCTTTATTCGATCACATACAATTTCTCTATATCATGTGATCATTTTTCAGTGATATATATTTTGCACATTTTATTGCCGATGATGCTAAGATCGGAACTCTTACATATGTCCTCATCTTGGGTGGTCGCCATATTGACATATTTGTGGAGTATCTGTGGTTGTTGCGGGTACGAATGGGATGATGTGAGTGTGACTTCTCCTTCAGCCATTTCCTCAAATATTACCACACCATGTCCTCATCCTTGTTAAAGTGTAACCCTCCAAAGGCAGCATCGACCAACCTCTGAATGTCCTCAGTCAGCCCTCAAAAAAGTGCTGGACTAAGCTTGTCTTCGGTATCTCGTGGTGGGGTCACTTTTCAATCAAGTCTTTGAATCTCTCACATGATTCATGGATGGATTCTTGTGGTCTCTGGGAGATACTGGCAATCTTGAAGTGCATCAGATTGAGATGACCAAGTGGGTAATACTTGTGTAGAAATGTGGACTTCAATTGGTCGCACATCATCGCCACCTTCCTCAGATGGTTGATCCAGTAAAGCGCCTTATCTTGAAGACTGAAAGGGAAAGTGGTTATCTTGACTATGTCTAATGAGATATTGGGGTAGTTAGAGGTACTACAGATACGTCCAAATTGTTGTAGGGTTCTTAATTCGCATTCCCATGGAAAATCGGGAGAAGAGATAAGATTTGAGTCTTCAACAGGAATTGTTTGTGGATAGGAGAAATTTGGATCTACTTTGTGGTCTACTCAACACCAGGTTATAAGTCTATTTCAGTACGGGATTGGGCTGCTCTCTTACTTCTTCTTCCTCTTCTCCACAAGGTCCATCTACATGATGTTCTTCCCCTCCACCTCGTTGTTCTTTGTCTCTCCTTGATTCTAACAACGTCTCGTGGAAGGCAGCCTTTGCATCAACCAGCGCAATTAGTTGTGTTTGAATCTCTTATATGGAGGCAAGCATCTATACATTCACTTCATTCTACTTTTCTTGTTGTCCCTCCCCTCTTTGCGAAACCATCTCACGTCCAAGTCTAACGATGAGATATCCAAATCGAACTCTTGTTCTTCAATAGGAAATGCATCTTGATCAATTTGGAAACAAGTACCATATATTGAGAAGAGTTCAAAAAAAAGGCCAGATCTGAACTTTATTAGGGTTGGAGATGTATAGGGAGTAAAATCAATATCCATCCAAAAGGAAGAAAATTCGGGACAAGAGTGATCCCAGTTTACTTGATAAAGAAGTCGGGAGTCGCTAGAATGGTTCACAAGGTTCGTACTGGGCTCTCTAGAATCGCCTCGAATTATTAGAGATGCCAGGCTCAGGGAATCTATGTGAGTGTCCACGGAGTCTGAACTAATCTATCCTTGAGTCAATGGCTTGGAAGACAAAAGATAGAGATTAGAGGATATAAAAATTAAAAGAGAAATGGAAAAGATTTGAATAAACAAAAGGCTCAAAATGAGCAACTCAAAAGAAGATAAATAAAAAAGGTATGACAAAAATACACAAGTTCATGGGGTTTTGATCTTGACCAAATTGGACTAATCAATCAGACCTCAAAACAAGGGTGATTTCACCAACTTACACAAATGAGACGTAAGAATTCGACAATTATCTTGGCAATTTTATTGGTTCTCAAGCAATCTTGTCAAATTTAATCCTAACGATGAACCCTATAGGAGAGTGAATACTCACCGGACAAGCGTCGTTTACTTTTCACTTCATTTGTAACATGTATCACTTCATTTGTAACATGTAGCATGCTTTTTAGGTCCATGTTATTGCATTTAGGCCCACTACTCAGTCAATGAAGTGCAGGAAAGGAAGCCGATATGGTGAATCAAATACTTGCCCTCGTAGAGTACTTGGACATGGAACAATGAGATAGAGATCTGATATCATAGTTCTCCCATGCTCAAGTAATTCAAACTAATCCTGCAAGAAAACTTAGCCCTACTCACCCACGCATTGATAGAAGCGCCAATACATCGGAGGCCCAAGCTATACACAAGGCAGAATCCACACTAGATTTTTCTCTCTAATCCTTAGGGGAATGTATCTAAGAACAATGAGGGATTTAGGCATCCAATACAATGAAGTCCAATTAATCAATTTTATTTGGTCCACTTTCTTAGTCATCCGCTAGTTTTAAAATTGTTAGGTTTTCACTTATTTTGAGTATATTTGATGAAAAGGCCTAACAAATTTGTCAATTCTTTGTTTGGTCTTATGCGATCAGAATTAGAGGGAGAAGGCAAAAATGCAATGCAAGGCGGAAACCAATGATGGTATCTCGAGTCAAAAATGCTCACCTTGCTTCCCTACTCTCTTCATGTGAGAGGCTAGATAGAAATTTTTAAATCTATACTATATACAATGCAACAAACAAATCACTGATGATTAGAAATATCACTTGGGTTTTAGTTTTTTATTTAATGCAAACAATGAGAGAAAATGAAGTGAATGTGTCATTGTCACCCAAAATGAAACCTAAATCAAACAAACAATTATTTTAATCCAAAGTCAAGAAAATAAAAGATATGGATCTTGCTATTTAATTATTAACATGGTATAACTCCCAGGGTTGAACACAAGGATGCAACTGTTATTAAGCAAGGATTATTCAATTCATTGAAAATAAAAGAAAAGAAAAAGAAAACTCAAAGCAGACTACTCTTGGATTTTTGTGAACTTGTATCTTTTAATTTTTATGGAATTTTAATTTTATAATTTGTTGATGTTTTTATATTTTCATTTTTTAATTATTTTAAATTTTATAATTTTTTATTTTTACTTTTTCAAACAAAATGAATAAAGAAAATGTAAAGGGAAGAAACAACCACTCTTTCTGTATTTTTCAAATATAGTGAAAATGACTAGAAAAATCAAATAAAAATATTTCTGTATTTTTGATACTTTTCTACTATTTTATAATTTTTCAAAATATTTTTAGATGTTTTAGATTTTAAAATAATTAAAAATAGGAAACAAGCGAAGCAGGAAAAAGGACAATGTCTTTTGGAATTTAAAATATAAAATCAACTCAAAAAGCTGGGAAACTAATTTTCCCAAAAAGAGTTCTTATTTATCTTCAAATTAAGTATTGAAATATATATATATGATTTTTTTACTGATTTTATATTATTTTTTAAGAGTTATTTGTATTATGTATTTTTTTGGTTTTTATAAAAAATTTCAAACAAATTTTAGACAGAAATTAAAACAAGTGAAAATATACCTACAGTATTTTTTGAAATTGTTAGAGAATGTTTCAAAATCTTTATAAATTTTCAAATACAAACAAGAAAGTTTTAATGAGTTTTTGAATTTTAAAAATTAAAAAACAAATTATTTTAGCAAACCAAAATTATCTATGATAAAGCAACTCAACGAGAGATTAAGCTAATTTTTTAGGGATTTTTTAAAGCAATTATGATATTTACTTCATGCAAAACGAGACACAAATTTAAATCTGGGAGTATTAGATTAAAATGTAATTATTTAATGTTTCGAGATTGAAAAATAACAAGAAAGTAAGCTGCAGGAGTATATATGCAAAAAATACCAGACAAAACATGCGAAGCACGAGCACTCAGCAAGCAAAGGTATTAATGCAATTACTCAAAAGCTATTCAAATTTATTAACACACGGAAGATTCCAGGATATATAATGCAAAACTACTTGACAAGCACGTGTACAGGCACGTGAACACAATAAATAAGGACAGACATGAAATTAAACAAATTATATGGACTGAAAATAAAAAGCTATAACTGTTATCTACAATTTATGTATTAAACGAAATCTATAGAAATACAAGGGGTAAGCGTAAATTAGCCAGAACGCTCGTGCGGCTCACGTGCCGATGCTGGAAAACGTGGACGGCTAGGATGTTCTCTTTCAAATCTGATCCAATGGATGAATTTTGGGCGCCAATGCATGGCTCGGATTAGATCTTGAGCCTATACCTCTTGATCGGAAGGACCTGAAAGCCTCTGGATGAACTGCAATGAAGGTGCCTCCAGATGAGATTCTCGCGAGCAGATCTCCCTTATCTGAGCTCGAATCAAGGTGCTAACGATGGATATGGGTTCCTGGGACGATTCCGAGTTGAACCTCAATGATCAAATGTTTCAGATCTCGTCGAGGGGAGATCTGAAGGTTTTCCTCCCCTCATTGCCCTAAAAGAGAAATCGAGCACCATGTGTAGGATCCAGCGACTTGCAATGTGATTAGCAATGCTCGAAGCTTCAACAGCCTCGGCCAGCTGTTATTAGGCTAAAAACGAGGGTAATGGCGAAGGGCGGATGGTGATCCTCGAACAACGACGAAGGAAGAGGATCGGTTCCAGATCAGGTTAGATCTGTAGTGGATGGAGTGATCGAAGAGGATATGGAAAAGTAAAACGAAGCCGGGTGAAAGGTGATCAGATTGGAGGGTCTGGAAAGATCGATGGTGAGCGCATGAACCAAAGAGCAAACAGATCAAGATCTGCTCCACTGTGGATACTTGATCCATTTGCTCCAATCGAGCATCAGAATAAGGACTATCGAAGGGAAGATCAGATCTGGAAAATCTGATGAAGATCGGGTCGATGTCAGCGGGAGCAGGTTGTGAGAAGGGAAGGGTAAGTTGACTGAAGTCAACAACGTTGAGGAGGACAAATGAGAACACAGAGGGGATAAGACAAAATAGAGAATACGACATCTACGCATTCACTTCATTCTGCTTTGCTTGTTGCCCCTACCCTCTTTGTGGAGCCATCTCACAATTTGAGTCAGATGATGAGATATCCAACTCAGACTCTTGTTCTTAAATAGGAAATGCATCCCGATCAGTTTGGAAACAAGTACCATATATTGAGAAGAGTTCAGAAAAAGGGTCAGTTCTGAACTTTAATAGGGTTAGAGACGGAGTAAAATCAATCTCCATCCAAAAGGGAGAAAATTTGGGACAAGAGTGATCCCAGTTTACTTGATAAAGAAGCATGGAGTCTCGAGAGTGGTTCGCAAGGTTCAAACTGGGCTCTCAGGTCCCCGAATTATTAAAGTAGAGCTCGGGGAATCGGTGTGAGTGTCCACTGAGTTTGAACTAATCCATCCTCGAGTCGACGGTTTGGGAGATAAAATATAGATATTCAGAAAAGAGGATATAAAAATGAAAAGAGATGGAAAAAAGTTGAATAGACAAAAGGCTCAAAATGAGCAACTCAAAAGAAGAGATATAAAAAAGGTATGACAAAAATACGTAAGTTCATGGGGTTTTGATCTTGACCAAATTAGACTAATCAATCAGACCTCAAAACAAGGGTGATTTCACCAATTCACATAAATGAGACACAAGAGTTCGACAATTATCTTGGCAATTTTATTAGTTCTCAAGCAATATTGTCAAATTTAATCCTTATGGCGAACCTTATAGGAGAATAGGTACTCACCCGACAAGCGTCATGTACTTTTCACTTACTTTGTAACTTGTAGCATGCTTTTTTAGGTCCTTGTTATCGTATATGGGCTCACTACTGAGACAGGAAACCGATATGGTGAATCAAATACTTCCCCTCGCAAATTACTCGGATGTGGAACAATGAGATATAGATGATATCATACTTCCCTTATGCTCAAGTAATTCAAACTAATCATGCAAGCGAACTTAGCCCTACTCGTCCACACACCGATAGAAGCGCCAATACTTCGTAGGCCCAAGCTATACACAAGGCAGAATCTAGACTGGATTTTTGACTCTAATCTTTAGGGATCATGCATCACTCAGTCTGGAATGTACCTGACAATAATTAAGGATTTAGGCATCCAATACATTGAAGTCTAATTAATCAATTTTATTTGGTCAACTTTCTTAGCTATCCCCTAGTTTTAAAATTTTTAGGTTTTCACTTATTTAGAGTATATTTCATGAAAAGGCCTAATAAATTTGTCAATTATTTTTTTAGTCTTATGGATCAGAACTAGAGGTAGAAAACGGAAATGCAATGCAAGGCGGAAACCGATGATGGTATGTTAAGTCAAAAAATGCTCACCTTGCTTCCCAACTCTCTTCATGCGAGGTGCTAGATAGAAAATTTTAAATCTATACTATATACGATTTAACAAAGAAATTACTGATGATCAGCAATCTCACTTGGGTTTTATATTTTATTTAATGCAAACAATGAGAGAAAATGAAGTGAATTTGTCATTGTCACTCTAAATAAAACCCAAATCAATCAAACAATTATTTTAATCCAAAGTCAAGATAGTAAAAGAGATGGATCTTGCTATTTAATTATTAACCTAGTATAGTTCCTACGGTCGAACACATGGAGACAACTGTTATTAAGTAAAGGTTATTCAATTCAATGAAAAATAAAGAAATGAAAAAGGAAACTCAGAGCAAACTACTCTTGGGTTTTTGTGAATTTTAAAATTTTTTACGGAAATTTAATTTTTTTTCATATTTTTTAAATGTTTTCTGATTTTCAGTCTTTAATAATTTTTATTTTGCAATTTTTAAATTTTTGATTTTTCAAACAAAATGAATAAAACTGTAAAAGGAAGAAACAACCACTCTTTTTATATTTTTTCAAATATAGTAAAAATGTCCAGAAGAATCAAATAAAAATATTTTTGTGTTTTTGATATATTTTTACTATTTTATAATTTTTTCATAGATTTTTCAACTTTTAGGAATTTTTGAAATAATTAGAAATAGGAAACAAGCAAAGCAGGAAATAAGGACAATGTCTTTTTTAAAGAAATTATAATATTTATTTCATGCAAAACAAGACACAAAATTCAATATAGGAATAGTAGACCAAAATCTAATTATTTAATGTTTGGAGACTGAACAATAACAAGAAATTAAGCTGCAGGAGTATATATGCAAAAAAATCCCAGATAAAAAATGTGAAGCACGTGTAATCAGCAAGCAGGAGTATTAATGCAATTACTCAAAACCTATTCAAATTTATTAACACATGAATGATTCCAGGATATATAATGCAAAAGTACCAGACAAGCACGTGTATAGGCACGTGAACACAATAAACAAGGACAAAAATGTAATTAAATAAACTATAGGGACTAAATAATAAAAAATTATAACTATTATTTTTCACATTTTTCTTGCTTTTATTTTTTTCGATTTCATAAATTTGGAGTTTTTCACCTTTCTTAAACAAATAAAGATCCTTTACAAATCTTGTATATACAAACTTGCAAATTCCTAAATCCCAACTATTGTAAATAAAGATGCACTCCGTATAAATATCTGCACATAATTATTTTCCAAAAAATCTTTTGTTTTTGAAAAATCTCTATTTTTTTGGAAAATTTAAAAAATCCAAAAACATTTGCAAAATCCTTTCAAAAATTTGCAAACCTTTTTCAAAAACCCATAAAAAGTTCAAAACCAAAAAATTGCATCACAAAAATATTTTCCTTGCATTGTAGATAGCATGTGCACTTTTCATATTTATGTTTATAGTTGAACTAGTCTAAGAAAAATCCGAAGATTGGAGCTTGGTTGGACTTTAATCCACTTAATCATAAGAACCTTATAGGAACTAGAATTGAAATACTTCAGGTCTACTTGACTTAATTCTTTGAAACCACAAGACATGGTTCAATGTCGTCTTGACTGCCTATGTGGAATATTTCGGAATACATGCACGACTCTTGGAGACAGTGACCTATTTTGGACAATTGCACCTTACACTTTTCTCACCTCAGTTGAAGTGGTAGGGGACTGGATTTGCTAGACACGAGCCAGTGGAAACATCAGAAGTCACAAATCTATGGCCATTGTACCCCAACCCGATCCAGTAGCCATGAGGTCCAATGAAGGAATGATGTGGAAGCTTCAAAATATGATAGTCTATTAGCTCAAGAGAAAAAATCTTTATGTAAATGATGCTATATATAGTATTCAAAAAAACACAAAATCAAAAGCTCCAAAAGAAAAGACGGGCAAAATTCAAAGACAAATCAATTCCCGACAGAGAATGTATATATTTGTATAGTCAATAAGCAAGCTTGAGCTTCAAAGTCATATGTTTGTGATCTTGTAGCCGAATAACTTGTCTACACTGGTCAAGCATCCTAGGATATGTAGCTACACTGGCTATAGCCCCTTCTTCTCTCCATTTCCTCTTCTTGAGCTGGTTGTACTTGAACTTAGAAGGGAATACCCCACATATCGAGGAAAGAGTTGTTGGATTGGGAAATATGATCACCGTGTTGGAGAAGACTAGTTTTTCCTGCTTCAGACGAGGAGAGTTGCATATCATTGTCATTGTATAAGATAGCTTCATAATCATAAGGGATTGTGTATGACATCGACATGTTTTGACCTAGCTTTTGAGGAGACTTGGACAGAGTCTTGTGGGTCTTAAAGGTTGTTTTGTTTTTAATCCGCTTCTCATAAGGTCCCAACCAAACTTAATTTCCAAATGTTAGACTTAGCTCCGAACTTTGATTTTATGAAGACAAGTTTAAAAATTAAAATCAATCCACTTTCTTTCTTTTTATGTTATTTATTTTATTTTTCTGCACTTATTGGCATAAGTGTTTGCTAGGGACTAGAAAAGACAAGTATAGAAGCGATGAATCTCCCTTTCATCACCTTTATTATTTCATTTTAGCCTTTAATCCCTAGTCAAATGCATGTAGATAGCATTAATTGGTGCAAAATAACATTCATTCGTTATTATGTATTCATTGTACAAAACAATGTAATTAAAATCAAAATTAAAGAATAAAGGAAAGAAAAGAAAAGGAAATAAAATACCAAAGGTATTTTATGACCCTAAACTTTGAGACCTAGGCATCGTGATGATTGGGTTGACAAGGTGTTAGTAGGGGGAGATAAGGGCCAATAAACACAATAAAAATCCTCATTTTTATTCTTCAATAATTCATTTTTAGGACATATTTTATTCTTTATTATTAGCCCACATGGCATAGGGAATGGAATCTCTACTCTAAAGTCCCTAAGAAACACATGAAAACTATAACCAAAATAAAAGATTTGGACCGTGATAAATGATAGAAAACATGTGCACATCTGAAAAGGAGTCTCTCCCAGGAGAACCACGACAGAGAGTCGGTGTGGCGTCAAGTGAAGATTGGGGGAGTAGAGCGAAATCCCCGTTCAGGGGTATTCCGAAGGCGTAACTTAGGCAACGAAAGAGGGGCTCGAAATAAATGGGTCACTCAACGATGAAGTACCTCGAACTTGGACTCCTAACCAATCGACATAGTCTGAAACTGAACATCTCTGTAGAGTCTGAACAATCCGGCTGTCTTGAATATGAATCTGGAACAGACCTATGACTCTACACAATGCTCTCCCTTTCATCCCCACTTATCGAAATATATAAAAGTATAAAGGAATAATATGCAATGTACATTCTACACTCAAAATAAAACCCAAAACCCAACTTCATAGGCTTGTATCTCCTCCATATGAACTCAAATGCAACAAAATCACCTTTATTTGTATATAAATTTTAATAAGCTATTTAATGGTGGTGGTTTCATTTAGTTTGAAGTTAAGATGCAAAAGTTAGGTTTTGGACTCCTATTGTACAATATATTTGAATACAATATTCATTTTATTTATTCTTTATATTTTCATAATTCTATATTTTTATAATTTTGTACATATTATTTATAACTTATGTACATATTTAAAATAAAATAAAACTATTAAAAATACACTAATATATATACACACTAAAATACATAGATGAATTATCTATGCATGTGTTTATATAATTAATTATTCTATTTATTTTAAGTGTACATATTAAGTCGGAAAAATGCCATAAAAATATGATTATGTATATTTAAATAAGTTATAAATGTATGAAATATGTATATAAAATAATAAAATATAAAATTAAAAATAAAAATTAAATACATATTATATATGTAAATATACATATAATTATACATGTAAATATTAACTCATAATAAATAACCTCATAAAATAAATTAAAAATAAATATTACATAAAATAATGAATATTTTTTATTTTATAATCAAATTTCAATTAATTAATTTATTTATTATAATCAATTTTACAATACATTTTTAGTTATCTTTTCATAGTTGGTCCACGTGGACCAACCATGAGCTTCCAAAAGTTGATCGCAGGTCAATTATACTTCTTCCCTTCTGACTTCTATCAAACTTAATGACACACTCGTCTTCTCCCAATTTCTACGCATCCACCATATGCCCTCTCCTTCGAACCATTCCATCACTCTACTCCCTACACTTCCATGATTCTTGCCGACTCTTCATCTTCAGCATTTCCTCATTCCTTCACATGCCATAGCCACTCAAAAATCACTCCACCCTAGCCAATATCTTCCACATTCCTCCACATTTTTGAGGTTTTTGTCACTTTTGCTCTGCCTTAGCCCCTCAAAGGACCATCTTGGTGACAAGGTTCATGACAAGAGTCGATCGTTGTTCTTTTGCATCAAGGAGGGAGGAAATTGGGGAGTGGTTCCCAGCCATATTCAACGGTGCTCCGTCGTGAGGTCGATCTCTTTGGCTCTGGACAAATCGAGGTAACTTTTCCTGTTTTCTAGGTAGCTTCTCATATTGCCTTTCAGTTCAACATTTTATTCCGTGTTTTTATTTAAATTTTAGATTAATTGGTAGGATTATAGATCATTGGAGCTCTAGAGCTTCGACCACTTCTGTTCTGTCGTCTCTTTCCTACTCCAACCCACCTATCCACTTCACTTCCATACCCACTGATTCTCCACCATTTTCTGCCACCCTTCCACCTGAATCGATCCAGATCCGATCCATTTGTGCTCCCTCAACCACCTATCACCGAAACACCACCATCCCACCTCACCACCCGTTGATCTCACCTAATAAGCAGGTCAATCCCATTGCCATGGTGTCCCCTTCTTTTTGTTGTAGGAATGAACTTCAAGGAACCCCTTTTGGGGATGAGCTGAGCCTGCTAGAAGCTTCAAGTGATCGGTTTGATTCTCTGAAATACAGGGCTCCACCACTGAGCCTTGGGTCTTCCTGCTACCACCTGAAGCTCGAGAATCTCTCTAGGAACCTTGAGATTGCATCTGAAGCAAAATCCATTGTCAGATCAAGGAGTTACAACCAACTGAAGTCCTCCCAGACAGAGTTCTTCACCAGTCCTTGCCGTTAGATCTTGAGCGCCTGATGAGCGATCAATCGACTAGGGTTAATTATCAAGTAAAATCCAAGGTCGTTGCGACCCCAATCAATCAGTCGAGCTCAACAAGAAAAATAGAGAACCACACAATCAATAGAATCAAGCAATCAAAACGATGCTAGCGGTCTCTGCTATTTAATTTAAGTTGTTATAGCGACCAGGGTCGAACTCAAGGAACACGAGTAAACCTACAAAGTAGTCATGATCAGATAAGAAAATGCATATTTTTGTCCATTTTTAATTTTGCAATTTTTTTGTTTTTAATTAAGGAAAGCAAGCAAGCAAATAAAGTAACTAAACACACAAGCAAGCTTTTACAATTTTTATTTAAGGCCAAAAATACTAAAAAATCATGGATAAAAATATTTTTATATATTTCAAATATTAAAGTATTTTTTGTGATTTTCTGGGGTTTTTCAATTTTTTATGATTTTATAAAAATCAAATAAGAGCAAAACAGGGAAATAGTGCACAGTCAGAATAAAATTACAAATTAAAAATATTTAAATTGTCTTTTTGACTTGGATATGAACTTTATAAGAAAATATGAAGGAAATTCTACAAACAAGAACTGAAATCCTATTTTTTATTTATTTCTATAATTTTTTATTATTTATATAAGTTTTTGGGAACTTTGAGGTTTTTAGTGTTTTTAAAAGGGTTTTTTGAAACAAAACAGGTACTACAAGTAAAGCATACACAAACAAACACTCACGAATTTTATTAGAATTTAAAAAATATATAATTTTTATGTATTTTATAAAACTGACAACGAGTTTTTTGTGGTTTTTGATTTTTAGGAAATAAAATACTCAACAAAATTAATCTCAAAAATCAAAATAAATATTACACGTTAGCAGGATAACATTAATATTTAAGTAATTTTTGGACTTAATTTGGTAATTATTTAATTAAAAACACAACACATAGTTTGCAGGGACCTAGTTGCAATTATATTAAAGTTTGCAGGCTAATTAATAACACAAACAAGAAGGTCAGGGCCAATTATGCAAAATGTCCAGGGTATTCATGCACATACGCAATAAACCGTGCATAGGGGCATAGATGAAAATATCAAAAAACTTTATTCAAAGTATAACATTGATTAAGTCTAGGGCAAAATATGTAATTACGCCAAACAAGCACGTGGGACAGCACATGAGTTTACACTCAAAGGACAAAATACAAATATATAAAACTATAAGGTTCTGACTGCAAAATGTCTACACTTATAATTTTATTTACTGGACTAACTAATAAAGCATAAAAGTGTGGGATAAAAGATGCAAGATACTGATGAAACTCGGTTTCATCATCATAATTTGTCTATTTTAAACCTCCTTGCTTAAATATGTGTCAATAAAAACCAGATAAAGTCATGTAATTATCAGAGTCTTGAATAAATTAAAAATAACAAAAAAAATATCAAAATTAAAATTCGTGGTATTTTTAGCCTTAAAAATACCCTCAAAAATATTTTGTGGCTTCGGATGATTTCATCTCCATTTTTTGTTAACATGAAACTTGTAGACCTCATCGAGATCTACAACTTTCATGTTTTGAGTTTTCTCAAATTCGGCCATTTGCACCTTCATATTTCACCATCTTTCTCTGAATAATCTGATTGGGCCACGTGGCTCATTCTGGTTGAGCCACGTGGCCGCCTATCCTCGCGCCACCCCGCCTCCGCCAGCCACCATTGGATGAAGGCCTGGGAGCCTTCATCGCAACCGTCCATCCCGCATTCAATCCTTGTCGTTCGATTATATCCCTGAGTTCATCACCACCGTCCGCAAGAGCTCTCACCACAGTGCGCCACGTGGCGTCATCTGAACCACCCGATCTTCACCATCTTAGTCGCTCCCTTCACCTATGTCATGGACCGTCTGATCGTTCTTCATCTCAGATCGAGACCGCCCGTTAGCAGTGCTTCCTTAACTAGCCACGTGGTAGGCCTCTCGCCCTTCAATCTCATCCCATCGACCTAATCTGTGCCATTCGCTACCGCCCGCTTCATATCCGTTGGATCATGAGATCCAACGGCCATGAGGTCATCCCCTACCTCCGGTTGGCCCTCTCTCCCACGTTCACCATCTCGCGAACAACCTTCGCCCTTCCATTTTTTTCTGACTCCACGATCTCCACCTCCAAGCTCTAACCGCTCCACGACTTTGCCTGATCCACCCTCGACCTCGCGGGCACTTCCATCACCCACGATCCCCTCTCCTTTGCTCCACATTCCCATAAAAACCACGACAACCACCACCTGAACCGCCGAACCTCGACCTTCAAATAGCCCCACTCCCCCCTGCCACATCCGTCCACCTTCACGAGGGGAAGGGCCCAGCCCTCCTCCTCCTCCCTGTGACAGGGGGAGGAGTCAGGATCGAGCGATGACGACCCCAACACCCCTGCGTCACGGTGGCTCCGCCCAGCCCGAGCTCACTGGATCGGCCGACTAGCACGTGCGACGACCCTGGGAATCTACACGATGCTCAGCCCAGGCCTCCAACCACCATGATTCTTCAGGTAAGCTTCTCCGACCTCCTCTGTATTTTTCTTTGATTTTTCATGTAATTATCCAGGGTCCTACACGCAACATCAAGCTCCATTGAAACCCCCACGAGCTCCGCCCATCATTTGTGACCTTCGCCAGCCCCTCCGATCACCTTCGTACTCCGTCAGAACCTTCATCATCCCAAAGCTTCCTCCTCCGCCGGAGGCGGGGGAGGACCCACTCAGGGCTCCGCTGCTTCGCCCCCTAGCCCTCCGTTCACCTCAGCTCGCATGTACACACACCTCGGCTTTCATCTAACCCCTTTCGCAGGTCTACAAACTTATTAGCCAGACCTCGGGCGGAGCCAAGTTCTAGAGCTCCGCCTCCGGCGAACAGGCGTCGACAGCAAACTCCAAGCATCCCGCATCTTCTCCGAGCTTGGATCTTCATCGCCAGGCCTCCAACGTCCTTCCTCGATCTTCACCGAGCACAGAGAGGAGCGGAGGGAGCTCCAGGCCTCATGCTGGAGCTCCAATTGTGCCATCTACCTTCGAGGAAGAAGGAGGTGCAGATGTCATTGGATCTCGTCCCCCGGCGGAGATCTAACGGGCCCAGGAGCAGCCACGACACTTCCCCGAAGCACGGAGGCTCGGTGGGACCGAGCCTCGAGCGAAGCCGCCACGTGGCCCGAGCCACCTGCTACGACCATCCGAACCTGCGCCGAACCTCGCCCCCACCCGAACCTGGACCCACGTGCCTCACGCACGTGAGTTTGGGCTTTTTGCATCGGCGCCCTCACAACTTCTTCCAATTGCAGATAGGTCCTGAGATCACCTTCCAACCACGTGCATAGTGGGTATTTTGCATTTATACCCTCTCGGGTTTTCATAATTGCAAAAATGCCCCCTGTGCGTATAGGTATTTAGAGGGGAAGGTCCTGAACTTTCTTGTATTTGCATTTTAGTCCCTCTCAGAGACCTGTTTGCTAGTTATCTTTTATATTATCTTACATTTATGCCCCTGACTTCATTCTATCTTGAGCATCCTAGCTCCGATTGAGTCGATTTTAGTGGCGTTTCGAAGCTCTTTTAATTGTCTTCCCTTATAGCATGCTTGTCTTTCAAATTTGACACTATGAAATCTAATGTATCCATTTTATTGTCTAAGTGTCTTGATTTCAATTATTCTCGTGCCTAATTTTTACATGAATAAAGAGTGCTTTACTATTTGACCCTGAATTGACTTCGATCTTAAATGGCTCAAGCATTTCTGATATAGGCATATTTTCATTGCATTTCATCGCATCTTATTGCATGATTATAAATTAATAAAAAAATGCATGTTCTTATATTTATTTAATGCATTGACTTGTCTTCGTGCATTGTTTGGCCAGTGGTTCACTAACTCGGCACTTAAATTAATGAATAAGAGTATGAATAATCATGAGAGAGGCGCGTGTCCCTGAGTTCGACCTTGATTACTTACCAAGTAAAATAAAAATACGACCACCTGATTTTATCGATATATCCAAATTAGATGGTATTTGATAAACCTAATTCAACCCGACTACAACGTTCTCAAAGTGTTAATTCCACAATATTAAAGGGCTGAATTGGCGGTTTGTCAAATGGTGTCGCTGCCGGGGATACGCTCATTTCTTGTATTATTTTGATTTTTATTTATTTAATTAAGTTTTTCTTTTTATCTAGGTCAATTTGTCCTTCTGTCTTGCATTAGAAAATTTCTTCTCGATTGATCTCTAACCTTTGTTTTGTTGGTAGGGCCCTTGGTGTTCAAGGAGGCGAGGAGCAGGTGCTTCCCGATGCGAGGAGCCGCAGAAGCATGCTTGGAGCAAGTTGAAAAAAAAACTGTCATTTTGCACATCATTTATCATGTAATAATCGTCTTTATAGCGGTCTTCGATCGATGGCTCACGATTGTAAAAGAACGATATATGTGGTTGTGTGGATCGTCCCCACTTGAGTGTCGATCTAGGACCAGGCACGTAGCTCTTCGAGCTTACTTTATCGTTTCATATTTTATGTGTTTTCTCGTAGGTAGGACACACTATTAATCAAAGACGCACATAACATCGCTTTACTTAGTAAAAATCTCACGATATTCTTTCCCTCTAATAGAAGCATGTTAGGTGCGGCTTTTTGATCGACTTGCATACATGAATTTGGTTTTAAAAGAGTCCAAGTTTTCAGGTATTTTCACTAAGTCACTGCATGTTTTCTCGAGTAGCCTAGATTCTATTTTTTTATCGAATACATGGTTTTTCTCGATTTCCCCTCCTAGCTTGATCACCTAGGTTTATGAAAAATGGGAATGAACGGTAGACGATGATTGCTTGATTTATGTGCTCAACTTAATTCAGTGACAACCTTAAATAATTGGGACTGTTAATTGCAAGTCAACCTAAAATAGAGTAAAATATTGTTTTGGAGAGCAACACCCTCGTTTACGCAACTGATTTTATTTAAACACTTTTTCTTGCATAAAGATAAAATGTTTTACTCACCATAAAACCGACAAGATAATAAACCAACCTCGGTTGGTTTCATGTGTGAGTTGGTGAAATTGAAGGGTCTTGCATGTATGATTGAGCCATGTTTGCTCCAAAACCCTCCCCTGAGCCTTAGTCACTCCATTAATCTCCGCAGATTCATCCACTCACTTGTATATCCATCCTTCTTCTTCGTTCACCTCGGGTCTCTCCCAACATCAAATCTCCATCTTTATATTTAGGCTACTCTCAGCCTAAGTATAGGGGGACCCGAGTCCCTGTGATTTCTCCGCTTATCTTTCCTTGCCTTTATACTTAAGGTCTTTCTAACCTAAGTATGGGGGGGCCCTCCTTAATTCCCGTATATTTCTCTATATTTAAACCAACCTATGACTTGTATCATTTAGTGCTATGAGGACATAGCAAAGTTTAAGTATATGGGGGTATATCGTGTTTACAGTATATGTACTTTAGCTACAATCTGAAAAATTTGAAAAAATTTAAACTTTTTGGCTAAAGTAAAAATTCTTTGAACTAAGTGGACTCAAATGTTTTCATGGCTTTTTCTATATTATGTTACACTATTTTTTTAAAAATATTTTCGAAAATGATTTAAAAATGAGTTTCTTCTTTTTTTGAAAAGTCCTTTGAAAATATTTTGAAAATTTTTTATTTGTGTGACATGATATTGAAATTTTCTTTTTGATTTCAAGGAAAGTTGAGTCTAACCAGTGTTCTAACCTTTAACTAAAAACCAAAAAATGAGAAAATCCAAAAATCCTTTAAGAGTCATTAGTGACTACTAAGCACAAATAAGTAGCTGCGTTCAGTGAGGGTTCGCTCTTAGCAGATTGGGTGGTTTAGAGGACATCGCGTAAGGTCCCGTCCTCAAGCAACAGGCTTCGACCTGTACTTACACCCATATTGGCTGAATGCAGATGCATCTACTTAATTGAGTTTAGGCAGTCCTATTATCTCTTGAAGTCAAGAAAAAAAGAAAAAGAAAAGAAAAAAATGTGTTTTCGAATGAAGGAGTTGGATTAATCCTCTACTTTTACACTTACACCCAGGATCTGAAATGTTCAAAGAAACTTAGTTTGTGAGGACTTGAGATTTTAGGTTAACCAGCCTTAGCCATCAGGGTCTTAGACTTAATCATCCACATTCCCCTAAATTTCTAGATTTGTATGCTATATTTCATGCTTAGTCTCATACCATTAAAAATATGATCAGCACATCACATGCAAGACTGCGGTTTCGATGAGATGAGTTGACTCTTCACTTGAGGAACTGGGATGAGGGATTCGAGTCTGGACTTGATCTAATGATGCTCGAGGATGGAATAAAATCTTTGAAGGCTTCATGAAACCTGAGTGTCAGCAATTTTAGCCAGTATGAGAACTTGGTTCTTATACTACTCTCTTGACATTGACCTAAGTGTCAGGGTGCGAAATAAATAAAAAATTGTTGATCAGTGTGTGCCAACTCTTGGTAAAAGCAAAGGAGCTAGCTAAAAATACTACAAATCAATGAAATGTCAAAGAAAAGCTCTCATTCCACAAAGTCAAATATCAAAGAGCTTCCACCAAAGGTGAGCGCTCCCAATCGTTTCAAAGTATCCACTTGGACCATCGCTATTAGGACCAGGAGTTGGGCTTGCACCAAAAAAGGGCTCTACATCGTAAATGCTACAAGTCTAAGTGTAGAAGGTACGATAGGTACTCAAAAAAAGACACACCCTGGTGTACTCCCAGGAAAACAAGTGCATACGGCTCCAACTTCTCTTGACGGATGCATTGATCAACACCAAAAAAATGTGTTGCATAAAAAGGCACTAGAGAGAATCCTTGTTCCAATGAGAGGGAGAGAAGAAATGACACAATCCCATGCCCTCCATTACTGGCCATCCATCTACATTTCTAAGTCTGGCAACTAAAGAGACGGTGGACTGGATGCAAGATTTTATTTATTCCCTAGTGTTGAGGATTGGGTCCTTAGGAGAATTTCTTGGACCAAGATCTTCGGTGAAGTTTTGACTCTAGTCTCGGAAACGCAGTCAACACTAAATGTCATACCCTTAGTCTATATGTAAATCAGAGAGAGTCTGGAGAATTAGAGGAATCGGGTGCCTCTTGATTAAGGTTAGGTTGAGCTCTAGAATTTTGGACCTCTAAAGTTGAGTGGTCATGAACAGATTGGATCCTGTACTCACCTGCACAAGGGGTTTAATCCAATTCATTCATTTTCTTGATGCTCGAGGATGAGCATAGTTTAAGTATAGGGGGATGATGAAACTCGGTTTCATCATCATAATTTGCCTATTTTAAATCCCCTTGCTTAAATATGTGTCAATAAAAACCAGATAAAGTCATGTAATTATCAGAGTTTTGAATGAATTAAAAATTACAAAAAAATGTCAAAATTAAAATTCGTGGTATTTTTAGCCTTAAAAATACCCTAAAAAATATTTTATGGCTTCGGATGATTTCATCTCTATTTTTGGTCAACATGAAACTTGTAGATCTCATCGAGATCTACAACTTTCATGTTTTGAGTTTTCTCAAACTCGGCCATTTGCACCTTCATATTTCACCATCTTTCTCTGAATAATATGATTGGGCCACGTGGCTCATTCTGGTTGAGCCACGTGGCCGCCTATCCTCGTGCCACACCGCCTCTGCCAGCCACCGTTGGATGGAGGCCTGGGAGCCTTCATCGCAACCATTCATCCTGCTTTCAATCCATGTCGTTCGATCATATCCCGGAGTTCATCAACACCGTCCGCTAGCGCTCTCACCACAGTGCGCCACGTGGCGTCATCTGAACCACCCGATCTTCACCATCTCAGCCGCTCCCTTCATCTATGTCATGGACCGTCTGATTGTTCTCCATCTCAGATCGAGACCGCCCATTAGCGTTACTTCCTTAACTAGCCACATGGCACGCCTCTCTCCCTTCGATCTCATCCCATCGACCTAATCTGCGTCATTCGCTACCGCCCGCTTCATAGCCGTCGGATTATGAGATCCAACGGCCACGAGGTCATCCCCTACCTCCGGATGGCCCTCTCTCCCACGTTCGCCAGCTTTCGAACAACCTTCGCCCTTCCATTTTTTTTTCGACTCCACGATCTCCACCTCCAAGCTCTAACCACTCCACGACTTCGCCCGATCCACCCTCAACCTTGCGGGCACTTCCATCACCCACGATCCCCTCTCATTTGCTCCACGTTCCCCATACAAACCACGACGTCCACCACCTGAACCGCCGAACCTCGACCTTCAAATAGCCCCACTCCCCCGCCTGCCACATCTGTCCACCTTCACGAGGGGAAGGGCCCAGCCCTCCTCCTCCTCCCTTTGATAGGGGGAGGAGTCAGGATCGAGCGACGATGACCCCAACACCCCCAGTGAGACCCGCAGCTGATCAGCTGCATCGCGGTGGCTCCGCCTCGCTCGAGCTCGCTGGATCGGCTGACCAGCACGTGCGATGACCCCGGGCATCTACACGATGCTCAGCCGAGGCCTCCGACCACCATGATTCTTCAGGTAAGCTTCTCCGACCTCCTCTGTATTTTTATTGATTTTTCATGTAATTATCCAGGTTCTTACACACAACCTCAAGCTCCATTAAACCCCCCACGAGCTCCACCCATCATCAGTCACCTTCGCCAACCCCTCCAATCACCTTCGTCCTCCGTCAGAACCTTCATCATCCCAAGCTTCCTCCTCCCCCGGAGGCGGAGGAGGACCCACTCAGGGCTCCGTTGCTTCGCCCCTCCCCAGCCCTCCGTTCACCTCAGCTCGCACGCGCACACAACTCGGCTTTCATATAACCCTTTTTGCATGTCTACAAACTTCATTGGCCGGACCTCAGGTAGAGCCAAGTTCTAGAGCTCCGCCTCCGGCGAACAGGCGTCGACAACGAACTCTTAGCATCCCTGCATCTTCTCCGAGCTTGGATCTTCATCGCTAGGCCTCCAGCGTCCTTCCCCGACCTTCACTGAGAATAGAGAGGTGCGGAGGAGCTCCAGGCCTCACGTCGGAGCTCCAATCGCACCACCTACCTTCGAGGAAGAAGGAGGTGCAGATGTCGTTGGATCTCACCCCCCGACGGAGATCTAACGGCCCAGGAGCAGCCACGACGCTTCCCTGTAGCGCAGAGGCTCGGTGGGACTGATCCTCGACCGAGGCATCCTCGAGCCGCCACGTAGCCCGAGCCACTTGCTACGGCCATCCGAACCAGCGCCGAACCTCGCCCCCACCCGAGCCTGGACTCGTGTGCCTTAGGCACGTGAGGTTGGGCTTTTTGCATCGGCGCCCTCGCAACTTCTTCAAATTGCAGATAGGTCCTGAGATCACTTGCCAACCACGTGCATAGTGGGTATTTTGCATTTATACCCTCGCGGGTTTTCATAATTGCAAAAATGTCCCTGTGCGTGTGGGTTATTTACAAGAAAGGTCCCGAACTTTCTTGTATTTGCATTTTAATCCCTCCCAGGGACATATTTGCTAGTTATCTTTTATGTTTTCTTGCATTTATGCCCCTGACTTCATTCATAAATATCTTGAGCATCCTAGTTCCGATTGAGTCGATTTCAGTGGCGTTTCGAAGCTCTTTTAATTGTCTTCCTTATGGCATGCTTGTCTTTCAAATTTGACACTACGAAATTTAATGTATCATTTTATTGTCTAAGTGTCTTGATTTCAATGATTCTCGTGCCTAATTTTTATGTGAGTAAAGAGTGCTTTACTAATTGACCCTGATTTGACTTCTATCTTAAATGGCTCAAGCATTTCTGATATAGGGCATATTTTCATTGCATTTCATCACATCTTATTGCATGATTATAAATTAATAAAAAAATGCATGTTGTTATATTTATTTAATGCATTGACTTGTCTTCGTGCATTCTTTGGCCTATGGTTCTCTAACTCAACACTTAAATTAATGAATAAGAGTATGAATAATCACGAGAGAGGCACGTATCCCTGAGTTCGACCTTGGCTACTTACCAAGTAAAATAAAAATACGATCACCTGATTTTATCGATATATCAAAATTAGATAGTTTTTGATAAACCTAGTTCAGCCTGACTGCATCGTTCTCAAAGTATTAATTCCACAATATTAAAGGGTTGAATTTGCAGTTTATCAGATACCTTGAAGCATGTGAGATGTGTGTGATGGCTCTGATGGTCATGATTACCCCCTGCAAAAAGATCTGTTGGTCGGAGGAATGTCGGGGATGTGCGGCAGGATCTGACTTGTCAGCCTTGATCGAACGGTCTGAAAAGCTGACGATCGGCTCATATCAAAACTGGTGCTCTGCTCCTCATCCAACGGTGGCGGAAGATGGTGGACGAATTGATGGGTGGAGAGTTCGATCTGGAAATGGTGCTAATCCGTTGGGCCGATCGAGCCTCCAAATGGTAAAGCACCTCTGGAGGGGCACTCCGCGTCGAATGCAAGAGGCGGATTAGTTGAATGATGGTCGGATGGCCAGGACTAAGGGGCTCCACATGGAGCTTCTCAGCCAAGAAACTAGACATCAAACAGAAGCTCCTATCGAGCGAGGACACCTGGAAATAAATTCTAGGACTCGAGGCCATACTCTGATCCAGGTTATTGAAGCTAGAGATGAAAGAAGCGAGGGTAGATGGGAGTCTATCTCCAGCGAGGGTGGAAGAAGGAGATCTTAGCCTTAATCTCAACCTAAGTTGAGTCCAAGGATGATCAAATTGCAGTGTGAGATGGGGTATTTGTCGATGGGTCGATCGATACGAGTGTGAGGGTGAGATGGGGATCCGACCAGGTTATCGGAGCAAGTGAATTGTGGCGGATCAAAATGGATGAATTGAAAGAACAGACGAAATATGGAGGATAAGATGGTCACTTGAGGCTTGGAACTCATTCCTGGGCTTCAGGCGAAGGTAAAGATTGGGGTCGTAGACTCAAGCATGCTACGGTAGGCAGGAAGGCTAGATGCGGCGGACAGCTCCGGCCATGTAGCTGAGCTACGGGTACACACCACCAAACCTCGATCCAAAGACATCCTCCAGTTGATTTCACTTAACTGAAGGAGACTGAGGGTAAAGGAAAGGCGAGGCACGAGCTGTTGAATCATGCAGGCGAAAGAATATGTTATATAGGGTGCCCTGGGGTCTAGAAGAATCGGGAAAAGGAGCGCAACTCTAGGGCAATCCGATCCTCCGTAGGGATCTGCGAGAACCACGAATCCTATGAGAGAAATTAGGCGGTTGAATCGAGTAGAAGGAAGGACTGACCAGATCAGGAAAAATAGGACAAGAAGCTCTAGTAGGAAGAGAATCGAGTCGGGTCAGCTCAGAAGGTGACGTGACCTGGGTCAACATTCTAACGTGGCCCAATCAGAAGGGGCCTATGATATGGACAAAATATGCTAAAGGGTAAAATAGAGGAGAAAATAAAGATAATTACATTAAAAATAAGAAATGAAAGTAAATGAAAAGTGAATAAAATGAAAAATGTTTATTATTTTTCAAGGAATTTTTCTGTGATTTTTTATTATTTTTATGAAAAATAAATTAGTGTATATACAATATATAGTATTATCTACAGGTATATTATACATATGTATTATGTACAATTATTTTTATTTTATTATTTTTACATAAATACCCCAATTTTTAATTTTATTTATTTTTATCATAATTTTATGAGTATAAAATATTTTTTTTATTTTTTAGATTATTTATAGGTATAGAATATATAGTGAATATTAAGTATGTACATGTGTTTTGTACAATGAAAGGAGATTTTTATTTTTATTTTTCTGATTTTTTCCCTTTTTATATTACTTTTAGAAATATATACAAGGAGGTTAAATAATTGTTTAATTTAATTTTGTCAAAAGTAATTATTTATATACACATAGGTAGTTATGTACAACACAAAGTAGACCCTACTTATTTTATTTAGCGATCAGGTCAAGGCTTGACCTTCTTTGGGGTTCGAGTCACTCTGTATTTGTTCTAAATACCTCCTTCCTTTTTATTTTCCTTTATTTTTTTTATTTTTGCACAAATACATGTTCATTATGCAATGTTAAGAGATGCATGTAGAGTGCTATGTTATTGTATTTACAGGTATTTACATGATGTTTCACCAAGATAAATAGCTAAAATAAAAGAATAAAGAGTGAGAATTAGGGATTCATCACCCCCCCCCCCATACTTTACTTTTGTTAGTCCTTTAGCAAACACTTATTTGAAAATGAAGTGAAAGAAGAGAAAAGATAAAGAAGGAGAATCAAGGTTGATTATTAAACTTTTCTTCATTAAATTGAAGTATGGAGATCAGTCAGACCTTTGGATTATTAGTTTGTCGGAACCTTATTTGGATCTAGGTTTAAGACTCGACAACCTACAAGTTCCACCATTCTATGATCAAGACTCCTCAATAATTCAGATTAGAACAAGTCTACATATGCAAACTCTAATGACCATGAATCTTTCCTTGTACTGTGTAAGTGATATTTAGCTCCCCACCTCAGAAATGACAAAGAAATAGCCTCCCTCAACAAGGTAACTCTAATTCCTCAGTCTAGCAGCTCTTTCCTCGAGGAGTGAGGTATTCCCTTCTAAGTTCAAGTTCAACCGGCTCAAGAAGAGGGGGAAAGAAGAGAATGGATCGTGGCCAGTGTAGCCACGTATACCTGGGAGCCCAACCAGTGTAGCTAAGTCTCCCGTTGTAAGCTTCATGAGATGAGAGGGTGTAATACATAAGCTTTGCTTTATTTGTCTATATACACTCCGGGAGGCATTTTATTTTCAATCAGGCATGCCCACTTTTTGGAGTTTTTCTTGATGTTGCATGTTTTTTTATGTGCATAAGTACAACATATCTACATGGTGCATCATATACAAAAGGACTTTTTCTTCTTGAGCTAGTAGATTGTCCCTTTTTTGAAGCATTATTGCAACCCACAATTCCTCTCTTTAGACCTCAACATCGCCAGGCCAAGTTGAGGTGCACATCCCTCCCTAAAGGAAGATGATAGGTTCCGCCTAGAAGTATTACCCCCGTATGCTACCCCAAGCCAAAGGATTCTGCCTCTTCACCACCTCATCCGATGAGAGTTATGTGTAAGGTGTTGGTCCAGGTAAAGCCATTACTTGTGAGAGTCATGTGTGCATTGTTGTGTTCTACTTAGGCTCATCAAGATGACATATGAATATGGCCTAGTGGACTCAAGGGATTAAGTCACAATGGACCCGAAAGGTCTTAACCCTAAATCCTATAAGGTCCCTCTGAGAATTAGGTGGATTAAGATCTTAACCAAGCTCCATTTTCCAATTTAATTCCATACTAGTTTAAATGTCAACTATGATTCAGAAGAACATACAAATATATTTACAAAAATCTTTTTGTGCAAACTTTTTGAAAACATGCAAAATTTTTGAAAATGTTTGACTACATGGATGCAGAAGTTTTGCAAACTATTTACAAACATTTACACAAGGGTTTTTGCAAACTTTTATTTTTCAAATATTTTTCAAAATTTTGTACTATATACATAATTTTGATATAAAAATATTTACAAACTCTTCGCAATCAAAACATTTTTACAAACATTTGTACAAAAATAATTTTTATAAATAGATATTTACAAACATGTATATGCAAGAAAGAATTTTATGTACAAGAAAATTTTTTAATTTTTATGATTTTTAGGTTGTAGATTTTAGCCATTTTATTCATTAATACACTCACACAAAGCACGAGTTATGGCTAAATTATATATGTAATATATACGACACCCCCTATACTTAGCTCGAACGATGTCCTCAGAATGACCAAATAGCGATGAAGAATACATAATTCGTGCTTCGTATTGGGCGGTGAAAAGAAGGGCTATACTACAACGACGAATAAAAGAATAAAATGAATAAAGATCAGTGATCCCCCTATACTTAGGATCAAGTAATCCTAAGTACAAAATATTGTACACAAGGAGAAATCGAAGGTTAGAATGTACAGGATAGAGTTGGGGGTAAAATATTTGTAAGAACTCTAAGCGCAAGCCTCCCCACATAGCCAATTTCCTTCCCAATCGTCTATGCCATCTCATGGCTCTACTCTGGAGTGTAAATGGGAAGGTCCGCAACATAAAACTCCTCAAACTTAGTAAGATGAAGATATGGCTCCTCGTGCACTTTCGATGAAAACTTCGGTAGGAGGTGAATGAACTCTAAATCCAGAATGAAGGCACACAATATAAAAGTTGGATGTGCTTTCTGATCGGGCTTCTCATGCCTCAACCCACGATAGAAGTCATCTAAAACTCACAACAGCTCCTTGTGATCGCTTATGGGATGCACTCTCATCCTAGCAACGAAATCGCTCGAGTCTCACATTTGCTTAGTCTGATCTCAACGAGCATCAAGCACAGCATGCCCAGTAGAAAGAAGGAATGGGGAAGAAAGAAAATGATATGAGAGGTCAGTCGGGATGCTGACCTCCCTAGAAGGTGATCAAAGATGAGGGGAATGAAGATAAAGAACCACAAGATCTGGCCGAAATGAAGGGTGCCCCATCATCAAGAGAGAAGAAGGGAGAATGATAAGGGTGGGAGGGAGGGATAAGAGAGACAGAATGAAGATAAGACATAATACAGAAGGTGATTTCTAATGATCTAGAGAAGATGATCGTAACCAACTCACACCAATCACATATAAACACAATGCAAACCCTCAATTCACCTACTCAACGCAATGTGAGGACCCCATGTGCGGTCTTTTTATCTTTATTGGTTTAGAGTTAGGTGAGAAGACAAAATGGTGTACAAACTTAGGAGGCTTAATGGGATTTGGGCACCACTCCTTAATGTATACGTAAGCAGTTAAAAGCAAAGACAATGAGGGGGTTGCTCTCCCAAAACAATGATGAAGCAGTTACGTTTAATTTTATGGTCAAGCTCAATTAGCAATCCCAATTTTAAATTTTTTATTTTCTTATTTTTTTGGATATTTTCAATGAAACGCCTACTGAATTTTTCGATTTCCTGAGTTATTTTAAGTCCAAAAACTGAGGAAGGAAGTCAAAAAAGCCGATACGTGATCAAACACTATGATGCATGCAAAGTAAGTGATGCGTACATGTCACCAACACTCTACACGCAGGGTGATCCACGCATAAATTAAAGATAGAATTAAAACTAATCTATATGATGCACGAAGAAAACGAACTTGGATGAGCAACTTCTAATGATCGCGAAGAACAGTAGCCAGCTATTCAGATCAAGTCCGTAGTCTGATCTTGGAAACCAATCGGTGCCCGCCACAACGGGTCCTGCTAGGGATATATGTGCTATCTCACGACATGTAGACTCAGATCTAATTAAACTAACTTTTTATTATGAATTATTAATAAGGTCCAATTACGATCTATAGGTGCAAGCAGTCTAGGGGCCAAAATCTTCACGAATCATATAGAAGAAAATATGATAAAACAAAACCGACGAAAAATGCGGTGAGGTCCCCCGAGCACACCGGTGCTTGGAGAAACGGACCCCGATAAGTCTAATAGAGTCCAGAAGTCCAAGTGTCATGTATTATTACACCATAATAATAGTGTGGGAAGTAAATTATCAAACTACTCTATCTAATTTCTAAAGGCTATAACTGTCTCCTGCTTTTCTCATGCTCCTCCTCGAGCGTGTGTCTCCTCCAAAGTATCCTCAGGTGGTTCCTCGCACAAAAAGAGAAACAGAAATATATCAGAAAGAAGTTATAACAAATAGAGAAAACTATACAAAAAGGTTGAAAAGATTACTAAGCCGTGATCCCGACAACAGCGCCATTCTGATGAGAAACCGATCGACTAGGGTTAAGTATCAAGTAAAATCCAAGGTTGTTGCGATCCCAATCAATCAGTCGGGCTCAACAAGAAAAATAGAGAACCACACCATCAATAGAATCAAGCAATCAAAACGATGCTAGCGGTCTCCTCTATTTATGTTAACCCAATATAACAACCAGGGTCGAACTCAAGGAGCAAGAGTAAACCTACGAAGTAGTCGTGATCAGATAAGAAAATGCATATTTTTGTTAATTTTTATTTTTTTTAAATATTTTTGGTTTTTAATTAAGGAAGGCAAGCAAGTAAATAAAGCAACTAAACACATAAGCACGCTTCTACAATTTTTATTTAAGGCCAAAATACTCAAAATTAGGGATAAATATATTTTTGTATTTTTCAAATAATAAAGATTTTTTTGTGATTTTTTAGGGTTTTTCTAATTTTTATATGATTTTATAAAAAAATAAAATAATAGCAAAACAAGGAAACAGTAAACAGCCAGGACAACATTACAAATTAAAAATATTTGAAGTGTCCAAATGTCCTGGATTTTGATTTTATGAGAAAATATGAACGAATTGCTACAAAGAGGAACTGAAATCCTACTTTTTTGATTTTTTTTAGTATTTTTAATGATTTTTATAATTTTTTGGGAATTTTGAGATTTTTAGGGTTTTTTGAAGGGTTTTTGAAACAAAATAGGTATTGGATGTATAGCACACACAAACAAATACATTCAATTTTTTTGGAATTTTTTAAACAATTTTTATAATTTTTATGTATTTTATAAAACAAACAATGAGTTTTTTGTGGTTTTTTATTTTTAGAAAATAAAATACTCAACAAAATTAATCCCAAAAATCACAATAAATATTAAATGTTAGCAGGAGCTAACAATAATATTTATATAATTTTGGACTTAATTTGGTAATTATTTATTTAAAAAAACACCACACAGTTTGCAGGGGTTTAGTTTCAATTATATTAAAGTTCGCATGCTAATTAATAACACAAACAAGAAGGTCAAGGATAATAGTGCAAAATATCCAGGGCATTCATGCACATGCGCAATAAACCAAGCGTAGGGGCATAGATGCAAATGTCAGAAAACTTTCATTAAAAGTATAACATAGATTAAGTTCAGGGTAGAATATGCAATTATGCCAAACAAGCATGTGGGATGGCACGTGAGTTCACACTCAAAGGACAAAAATGCACATATATAAAACTACGAGATTCTGACTGCAAAATGTCTATACTTACAATTTCATTTACTGTACTAACTAATAAAGCATAAAAGTACAGGATAAAAGGTGCAAGCCCTGAAGTACGTGAGGCGTGCATAATGGCTCTGACGGTCCTGATCACCCCCTGCAAAAAGATCTGATGGTCAGAGGAATGTCGGGGACATGCTGCAGGATCTGACTTGTCAGCCCTGATCTGATGGTCGAAAAGCTACAACGACGGTTGGCTCAGATTAAAACTGGTGCTCTACTCCTCATCCAACGATGGCGGAAGATGGTGGATGAACTGATGGGTAGCGAGCTTCAATCGGGAACTGTGTTAATCCGTTGGGCTGATCGAGCCTCTAAATGGTCCAGCACCTCTGGAGTGGTGCTCCGTGTCAAATGCTAGAGGCAGATCAGCTAAATGATGGTCGGATGGCCAGGACCAAGGCACTCCACTTGGAGCTTCTCCGCTAAGCAACTGGACGTCCAACAGAAGCTCCTATCATGCGAGGATACCTGCAAATAAAAGCTAGGACTTGGGGCTACGCTCTGGTCCAGATTATTGAAGATGGAGATGAAAGAAGCGAGGGTGGATGGGAATCAATCTCCGATGAGGGTGGCAGAAGGAGATCTTGGTCTTAATCTCAACCTAAGGGTCGAATCCAAGGATGATCAGGTTGCGGTGCGAGATGGAGTGTTCGTCGAGGGGTCGATCGATACGGGTGTGAGGGTGAGATGGGGCTCCGACCAGGTGGCCGAAGCAAGTGAACGCGGCAGAGCGAAATGGATGAATTGAAAGAACAAACGAAATATGGAGGATAAGATGGTCACTTGAGGCTTGGAACTCATTCCTGTGCTTCAGGCAAAGGTGGAGGTCGGGGTTATAGCCTCAACCATGCTGCAGCAGGAAGGGAGGCTGGACGCGGCAGAGATCTCCGACCACGTAGCTGAGTTGTGGGTACACGCCACCAAACCTCGATCCAAAGACGTCCTCCGGTTGTTGTCACTCAACCGAAGGAGACTAGAGGTAAAGGAAGGGGCAAGGCACGAGCTGCTGAACCATGAAGGCGGAAGAAGAGGTTATATAGGGTGCCCATGGGTCTAGAATAATCGGGAAAAGGAGCGCAACCCTAAGGTGATCCGATCCTCCCTAGGGATCCGCGAGAATCACAGATCCTAGGAGAGGAATCAAGCGGTGGAATCGCGAAGAAGGAAGGCCTGACCCGATCAGGAAAATAGGAGAAGAAGCTCCGACAGGAAGAGAATGGGGTCGGGTTAGCTTGGAAGACGACGTTGACCCGGGTCAACATTCTCGTGTGGCCCAATCAGAAGGGGCCTAGGATATGGACAAAATACGCTGCAGGATAAAACAGAGGAGAAAAATAAAGATAATTACATTAAAAACAATAAATGAAATTAAATGAAAAAATGAATAAAATGAATAATGTTTATTATTTTTCATGGAATTTTTCTATGATTTTTAATTATTTTTATGAAAAATAAATTAGTGTATATACAATATATAGTATTATATACAGGTATAATATACCTATGTATTATGTACAATTATTTTTATTTTGTTATTTTTACATAACTACCACAATTTTATATTTTATTTATTTTAATCATAATTTTAGGAGTACAAAATAATTTTGTTTGATTTTTATGGATTATTTACATGTATAGAATAAATAGTGAATAATAAGTATGTACATGTGTTTTGTACAATGAAAGGTGATTGTTATTTTTATTTTTATTTTTCTGATTTTGATTTTATTTTTATAATATTTTTAGAATATATACAAGGATATAAAAATAATTATTTGATTTAATTTTTTCAAAAGTAATTATTTTTATACACGTAGGTAGTTATGTACAACAAAAAGTAGACCCTATCTCTCTCTACTTATTTTATTTGGCGATCAAGTCAAGGCTTGACCTTCTCTTGAGGTTCGATCACTCTATATTTATTTTAAATACCTCCTTCCTTTTTCTTTTCCTTTATTCTTTTATTTTTCGCAAATATGTGCTAATTATACAATGTTAACAGATGCATGTAAATTGATATGGTATTGTATTTACAGTTATTTACATATTGTTTCGCCAAGATAAATAGCTAAAATAAAAGAATAAAGAGTCAAAATAAGGGATTCATCAGCGCCACCCAATTGAATGATAGTTGTTGGATCGGCTCGTGCAGTGACTGTCAGATGCTTTACACGAGCTAATCCACATCATCGACTAGCAAATCGATATTGGTTGTCCAGATCCAAACACGTAGATAAGTAAGCGCCCCCTTGCCATTGGATTAAGTGTACATGGGGGTAGACTTCATTGATACCATGCCTTTTTGCTTATTTTAATTTGGTTCTGTAAATATTTAAAATAGTTATATATTTTGTGGGATATTTATAAAGGAGCCCTTGCACTTTTGGCATATTTCAATTAAGTCCTTGCCAACTCAACTCGTGTGGTCCCCTACATGAGCTGGGCATTTTGCAGAACTACTCTTATAATTTTTGTTATTGTACCTTAATATTTGAAATTTGAATATTAGTTATAAACTTTTTGGCATTTTTTATTATGCTTCTTTACTTTTATTTTAATCGTAAACATTCCCCTACCAATTCAATTAATTTTTTATTAGTTTTTTATTATATAAAAATATAAAAAATATGCAAAAATTATGGGAATATAGGATTTTGTGTCTCTTTGCATGTTCTTCCATGTTTTATAATTAGTTTTGCATTTTAGGCATTTTTCTTATTTATTAAAAGTCAAAATAGCATATTTTATTTCCTCTTTGATTTAAAATTAAAAAATTTATAAAACTTTTTTGAAAAAATCCGAAAAAATATATTTTTTATAGTATTTTATAGCCTCAAACCAAAAATCCCTAAAATAGAAAAATAAATCACTAAAAATTAAAATATCTAAAATCCTTATAAAAATTATAAAAAAAATCTTTTTAAAATCCAAAATATTTATTTATGTCTCTTATTTTTCTTTGTTTTATATATTATCTATTAAAAATAATTTTAAAAAATTTCTCTATTTAGTATTTTAAATTCCAAAATAATTCGGTCTAACTCAAAAGTCTTTGATGTTGTGCATTTAGGATTTTAAAAGTACCTAAAAATTAGCTAAAATCCCTGAAAAATCACAAAAGCATTAGAAAAATATAAAAAACACAAAAATATTCCATTCTATAAATTTTGGTTCTATTTATTTGTATTTATGATTATAATACCCTATATTATATATATATATATGTATATATATATATTTATTTATTTATATATTTATATATTTTTATACTAAAAAAGAAATTGAAAATTAGAAAAATATAAAAAGAAATTATCAAATTACAAAATTCAGAATTTAAAAATATAAAAAAATAAAATATAAAAAAGAATTATTTAATTTTAATTTAAAATCCACAAATTCATTAATTAATTTATTTATTGATTAATTGAGCAAATATTATACAAATACACTTTATTATTTATTTATTATTTATTTATAAATAATAATTAATGTTGCCTTGTAATGCGTCCTACATTCGACACTCTACACACTTGCACATGTACACATTTATAGAGAGTTGTAATAAATTTTAATTCACGTACATTTATCGCTTGAATTTTCTGTGGGTTGAGTGTTGATTATAAGCATATTTGGTCACGTAGAGATTGCTAATTGTGTTTGATTAGCATACCGGTGCAAAAAAGCCCGCTATCAACATACATTCCTAACACACCCATCTAAAAGGGGTCAATTTCACCAATTCTGATACCATTAAATTTGACAATCTTGATAGACGGGTTACAAATATTTGTTTTGCACAAATTTTGAATGAAACATGATGAATCTACGTTTCATCATCTTTATTCTATCATTTTGGCCTTAAAAACCTTAGTAAATGCGTGTAAATAGAGCTAATTCATGCATTTTATCATCCATGCATTGTCTTGTATATATTGTATAGAATGCGGTTTTTAATGCCAAAATTATAGAATAAAGAAAAGAAAAGAAAAAGAATAAAATATTGTAAATATTTTATGACCCAAAACCCCGAGACCTAGGCATCTTGAAGAATAGGTCGACAAGGAATAAAGTAGGGGGAGATAAGGGCCAAATACCTATATTTATTAATTCATTCTTTATTCATTTTGAGACCTATTTTTGGTTCCACTTTTTGTGTATCAAATAAAGAAACCTTGTACATGAAAGTTGTAGATAATTAAATAAAGGAAATTAAAAAATTGATTTCACTGAAAAATAATATTCAGATAAAAAGTTATGGTCTGAATAAAAACCCAGAATCCCAACTTCCCAGACCCGTATCTCACAACTGACAACTCCAAATGTAGCAAACTCACCTTTAATTGTATATAGAATAAAATAATCTCTTTAATGGTGTGGTTTCGCAGTTGGCGAAGCGACGGTTTGAAAGTTGAGTTTTGGGACCCCCATTGTATACTTGTACAGATTAAAATATTCAATTTATTATTTATTCATTATTCCTATATTTTTATATTTTTATAATCTTTCAAATATTACTTATAATAATTATGAGCATTAAAATTAGAATAAAAATGCAGAGAAAATACAAAATAAAAATACTTGAATATTAGATACATAGATACAATACCCAGACCCATACCTATACAATACCTATGTTTATTTTATTTAATACACTAAACAATTCAGAAAAATGAAATAAAATATATTTACATGTACAAAAGTATTTTATAATTTTAGAAAATAAGAAATAAAAATAATAAAATTAAAATACACAAAATAAAAATAAAAGGACAAAGTATGTAGATATAATACCTATATAGGCTATAATAAGTAACTTTTAAAATAAATCTCATAAAAATAATTAAAATTTATAATAAAATACTTCATGAATTAATAAACATTTTTTATTTTTTAACCAAAATGAAATTCATCCATTTACTATTTTATTTCGATTTTTGAAAACATTTTTTTTTGAGGATTTTTCCTGGTTGGTCCACGTGGACCAACCAGGTTGGTCTGACAGTTGACCTCGGTCAACTGTCTGATCTCCTCCTCTAGACTTGTCATACGGGTTTTTGTCTCATCTTCTTGCCATTTTCTAGGTCCAACCTTGCACCAAATCGTGTCGATGTCTTCTGCATTTTTGCACCTCGATCAATGGTGAATCACGCCCAGGTGATTCCTTGGGCCAAGGACCATCGATCGAGGCGCTGGGCCCTCGTCTTCCACGCCGTTCGTCAGCCCTACAAAAGAAGACCCTCGACTTCAATTCGAATTTTAATCCTTCTTCCGCCATTTTCATCCTCAAACCCTTAGCCCTTCGTGCTCCTGGTGACAGCAGGCCTCGAATCGAGCCTGGATTTGAAGCATTTGGTGTAGAATCGAAGTGATTCGACCCCTTGCCGGAGCTCCCCCGCACCTCGCAGCACGTGGCCTTTGGTGAGTTTCTCCCTCTTCTTCTTCCATTTTCTTGTAGTATTAGTGTAGATTAGGGTAGGTTTATATCAGTTTTGTGTTTCGTTTCGCCAATCACCGTGAACCCTCGATCGAAGCCACGGTGGAGCTGAGCTCCGCCCATCGTTTTCGGCCATTCCAGTCATCTACCGCCGCCAAGACCACCTCCATTATCTTTCCCTTCGCTCAATCATCTCGCCGCACCCCTTCAGATCCCTCGATCTCGCTCAGATCGATCCATCGAGCTTCCCTCTCCGCCGCTCGCCGGAGCTCTTCGCCGCACCACCTTTCACCTCATTTGACCCATCGAAACCGCCATTTTTGCTCGCCTGGGTTTTGCGCATCTAACTTTGCAGGTCCGAGCCCAAGAGGAGACTCCCTCGACCATCGATAGCTCCAGGAACAGCCGCCCAGGTCGCCTTCCCAGTCCGACCACTCCACGCCGCCTCCGCCTCACCAGAGGCCACCATCAGACGCGGAGGGGTCCCAGGATCCTTTTGCCCTTGATCCGGGGGCCGGAGCGCCCGTGTGTCGGCCGTAGTCGCCGATCAAGCCGGGGAGGTGTTCTTCGTGAACCTCCCCCTGCCGTTGGATCAGACGCCATGTCCAGACGATACGCCAGCCGTCCGATCGCCTGTTGCTCCCCGCCGTTGGATCAGCCGCCCACGATCTAATCTCAGCCATCCGGGACGAAGGGGTACCAGCCGCTCGATGCTCGCCACGTGTCCAAGTGAAACTCCATCGGCCGCACGATCGACTCCCGTGGGTATTTTGCATCTTCAACCCACGTATTTTTGCATTTACTTTTTAGTCTAAAAACTTTCGTCTGAAGTTTAAAAACTTTTGTAATAATTACACTTAGGCCCTCACACTTTCGCTATTTATACTTTAGTCCATGCCACGTCACCTCACGTGACTAGGGCGCGTGCTTTTTGGGCATTTTGTAGTTTTTAACCCGAACCTTTAAGTATTTGCAGTTATACCCCTGTGCGTGGACATTTGAATATGTTTTTGGGAAAATTGCATGTATGCCTTGCCGGTTCTTGATATTTACAAATATGACCCTGTGAATGATATATCACGTGTTCCGCGCGTGTCTTTTTGGTGAAATTTGTACCTAAGCCCCTGGATGTTTGTAAAATTGCATTTATACCCCTGCCATGCTTAGGAATTTCGTGTGCTTAATCGATTTATTTCTCGCATCATTTAATTGCTAAAAATTCTCAAAAAAAATAGGTTTAAGCTCATGTGTACCTGTTCTTTAACGCCATAATTTTAGTTTTTTATTTCATTGCATTTTTATATTTATTAAAAATCAAAAACATTCTGTTTCAGTACTGTTTAGCTTAGAAAATACCAAAAAATATTAAAAGGCCTTGGAAAATTCCAAAATATTCTCTGTTGTGTGTTTTGACCTAGTTTGTTTTCAGTCCAAAAAACTACTAAAAATTTCAAAAGAAAAACCTTAAAAATTCAAAAATACATAAAAACTTCAAAAAATATATAAAATCAAAGAAAAATCAGAAAAATAGAAACTCAACTCATGTTTGTTACATATTGTATTGACTTTATTTGAAAATTAGTTTGGAAATTTTTTGTGACTGTTTGTCATTTTTAATTTGCATTTTACTCCCAGCCAGTACCTACTTCGCTGTTTTCTTTCATTCCAGCATTTAAAAACACCAAAAACACTTTGAAAAATACCAAAAAATCACAAAAACAGTAAAAAACTCTAAAGATATCAAAAACATTTTATTTCTGAATTTTTATTTATTTTTGCACATTTTATAAATAGTTGATCTTCCTTTTGATTATATTGTTTTTATATTCCAATATTAAAAATATATATAATATAAATTATAAAAATTAGAAAATTAAAATCAAAAGACAAAAATAAAAATTAAAAAATCACAAAAAATTAGCTTGGCTAAGTGGTTCATTAGACCTAGGTTTGGATTTTTGTCTATATTCTACACCCTTGCTTCCTGTGTTCGACCCCTACTTGCTTTCCACTGTACTTTGTTAGCAGGGTATAATACTTGCTATTGATTGGTTTATTGATTGTGTGGGTTAATTGTTGACAAACGAAGAGGATTGAGTAGTCGCATCAGAGACAGTGAGTCTGTGTTGTCAGACCACTATTTAGCGGCTCTCGCTTTTTCGCTTTTCAAATGGCGCTGTTGCCGGGGAGCATCGGTTTGTAGAGTGCTTTTGTGTCTATTATCTGCTTACCCATTTTTGCTTATTTGATTTTCGTGCATAATTTGTTTTGAACTGTCTGACACCTCTCTTGTTTTCTTGCGAGGGACTGCTGACCGAGGAGGATCGCCTAGGGGATCCTGTGCATCCTTGGGAGGAGGAGCCGGCTATTCTATCCTAGCCGGCAGGAGAGAGCAGGAGAGTTTGAGAGTGAGAGTTAGTCAGTTGTTGTATTTTTGTGAGAGAGATTCATTTAAATTGTAATAATACAGGACTTGGACACTTAGACACTTCGGGCCTAATTTCCGGGTGTTTGTTCACCTGGGGGCTCACCGTTGTTTTCTTCGTGTTTTCTCGACTGTAATTTGCTGGTTTTGATTTCATTTTCACTTTCTTTTGTGGATTGAGCCCTTAGATTTAGGCTTTTGCTTGATCGATTAGATTAGGTCCAAACACACTAATAACCTTTGCATGTACCTATAGATTGTTTTTGGACTTAGTTTAATTAAACAGTTAACTCACCTTCTTAGATTCGTCGCGCCGCGATCCCTCCCCATCAAGCGCTACTCCTGAACTCGATGGGTCGAGAAGAGGAGGGGAGGGTCTAGACCGGACTCTTAGGATCGAGGATTGGTGATTAACTTGTGGTTCTTCACGCTAGCAGTTGCCTATCTTAGGACGATTTTCGCATTGCATACCGGCATGTAGTTAGGTTTACAAATTCTGCTTTGCATCCCGCATGGAGAGAGCTGGGATTCCCTATAAGTCTTCTTACTTTGCATCCATCATTTAGGCACAAAGGTTTTCCATCTTGGTGCCGACTTGCATTGGCTTTTCCGACTCTATTCTCCCTCTGTTTTTTGGACAAAGTAGGATAAAGGAAATATAAAATCGTTAGACGCTTGTTTGAAATCACTCAAAAGAAGCGATAACACAAAAAAATTAAAAAAGGAACTGCTAAGAAAACTTTGACCTAAATAAAATTGGTAATTGGACTCATTGACTGGGGAGAGTCACACCCTCACTTGTATTCTGGTTGCATGGGAAGGTCTCCTTCCAAGTGAGCAGAGTGCTTCGTAAGGATTAGAGCCCAAAACCTAGTCTGTGGCTGCCTTGTGTATCGCCTGGATTTCCGAAGTATTGGCACTTCTATCATACGTGGACGAGTAGAGCTTGGTCAATATTGGTGACTCTCTATTGTGCAGAGCATCGACCTCGTCCGAAGTATCGAGCCTAGGCCACGCCTTCACGGGGGTGTCTGTCTCATCGTCTTGCATCCGAGTAGGTTCTTGCATGCTCACGGGTGATTTCGTTGCGAGCGAGTTCCGAAGTATTGGTTTCGCCTATTGGCTTCCTTTCTCTATTTCTTTGGCTGAGTAGGGATCCAGGAAGGGTTACAAGGACCTTAAAAAGTGCAGACTACAGGTTACACAGGGGGAGGACAAGTACGGGAATACTTTTCCGGCACTACTCTCGCTCCTATAGGTATAGCGCTCTAAGGACTCGTTAAAAGATAACTTCCTGAATTCAAGATAAAAATTACAAAGATAAAAGCCGAACCTTCACGGCTTCATGTGTTGAGTTGGTGAATCCCCTTGCTTTGTGTTTGCTTGCTAGTTGCATTTAGGTCAAGATCAAAAATATCGCGCCTTTGCGTAAATTTTGTTCTCTTTCTACTTGACCCTTGCTCATTGTGAGCCTTCTACTGTTTTGCAATCCTTTTATTTCTTGTTCACCATCGTGTTCTTCATCCAACATCTTATCCTCTTGGCCTTCTCAAGATGACGTCACACGGATGGTTTAGTCGGGACCTCGCCGACGCCCACATCGATTCCGTCGGCAACATCTTCAATAAAGAGGGGTGATCTCCGAGAAGTTAATTCGGATCTTGCGAATGTCTCCTTGGACTCCCCTATTATCGCTTCTTTCAATACTTGCCTTTCTCCAATAAATCCGCAATTCGGGATGGACTCGCAACCCGAATTAGCTCTTCCCTTTCAGCTAAACCGGGATTACTCTTGTCCCCGAAATAACCCCTTGTGGATGGAGATCGATTTCAGTCAATATCATATGCTCCATTCACAACATTCTGGGATTGAACTTAATCCCATATTCATCTCAACAGCTGGTGCTCAGAAAGATATTGATCAGGGTTTACTCCGTCATGCAGATTCTCCACCCGATCACGAGTCAGAAATTCCAGTTCAGTCTAAGATGGCAGGTGGGAGAGGAAAAGGACCCCAGCCCCACCTGAACCTGAAGTCAATCCGGGGGAAGGGCAGTACACCATGCAGAACGAGGTAAACAGTCAACTGCTGGCTTCCATTCAAGCCATCCAGCAGCAGTTGACTAACCAAGCCCTGGCCCAGACCGCCTTCCAAGATATGCTGAATGATCTGAGGAGGAGGGCCGATGTAAGAGATGCCCGACAGGAGGATGATCCGAACAACGAGCAGAATTTTGAAGAAGTCATAGACGAATTCTCAGTTGGAAGACCTGAATTTGAGGTAGTAGGAGGAGATCCACTGTAGCCGAAGCCTACGCTGAAGGAAACATACAACCCAGGAGCGGGACGCATCACGGAGTGGATCCAGATTCCACGCATGCACGCCCACTTCGAGCTGAAGCCGCAATTCCTGTCGCTCCTTCCCACATTCCATGGGAACACCACTAAGGAGCTGTACATTTTTCTTAAGAAGTTTGGCCGCATCTGTGCCACTGCTCATTATCCGAGAGTCCCTCTGGATGTAGTCAAGATGACCGCGTTCCCTTTCAGCCTTCAAGACAAGGCCCTTTATTGGGTCGACCATCTTGGGAAGGTCGTCACCACCTGGAAGGAATTGAAATCTGCCTTTCTCCATAAATTCTACCCTCTCGGGCGATTGAATCAGATGCGCGCCCGGATCTCCAGTTTCTGCCAGCAGCCCCACGAGACAATCCATGAAGCGTGGGAGAGATTCAAAGATCTTCAGGAGAAGTGCCCCCACCATGACATTCCAAAGACCAGTCTCGTACAACACTTCTTTGGGGGTCTATCATTCGAGAGCCAAAAGCTTGTAGACGCAGCCTACAGCGGTTCACATTTCAACAAGGATGAGGACGTGGTATGGAACGTCTTCGAAGAAATGGCTGAAGGAGAAGCAGCCCAATCCTCGTCCAGAGTATACATGAAGCCACCAACCGCCATCAGCAAGCCAGTGAATATGGCTTCTCACACCGAAGATAAGGATGAGAGCTCCAACCTGAGCATCATTGGGAGCCACTTGTCCAAGGTGGATATCATTGAGAAGAGGTCACAAGACCTCGAAAAATTGGCAGTCATTGAGAAGAGGACCCAGGGTCTGGAAAAGCTCGACCAGATTTCCCAACAGCTGGAGCAGCTTGTCCGTGCCTTAAATGCAAACATGTGCAACGCTGTGTCTACTTCTGTCGAGCCGAATGTTAAGAAGAAGGAGCCCGCAATGCAGCAACACCCTCAGCCGACTCCACAGCAGCCTCAACCTGTCCAGCACGTGTACTACGTGCAGGCCCCGGAGCAGCCCCAGCAGCCCCAGACACAGATGGTTGTGTATCAACCGGAGCCCCAGCCAGCATACTTTGAGCAGTTCTCTCCACCCCTACCAATGATTCAGGAAATCAATGGCGTATGGGACAATGAAGCGCAGCTGACCCGTCCTCCGGGACATCCTCAGGATCAGAACATGGGCAACAGGCCCTACCACCAGCAACAGCAGGGTGGGAGACCCTTCCAGCACTCCTACCAATACCAGCCTCCATCCCACGGAAACACCTGGAGGCAGAATTACCAGCACGGTCCTCAGCAGTCCGGATATCGCGGACAGGGATACCATTAGCAGCCGGCTGCTCACTACAATCAGCAGAATGCACCATATTCCTCCAATCCCCCTCCTCACCAATTCTCACAAAGCTACCATTCGCAATCTCAGCCGCCATATCAGCATTCTAGACCCCCAACAGGGGGATTCCTCTGAGATTGGGCCGGTTAATCCGGCCCTGGCCTGTTTGGAGCAGTTGATGAAGAACATGGCTGAGATGAACCAGAAGATCGACGACCTGACGGCAGCCAAAACCGTCATACCAGCCCAGGTCGAAGCTAACCCTAACAATTTCCGACGCAAGGAGCAGGTAGCCGGCAGTGTCCAACCCGAATCAGGTGAAATTAATTGTTTTTTATCTAACGCTGTTACTCTCAGAAGCGGTAGGACACTCCAGCCATCGGCGACGGTGAAGGGAAAGCATCTTGCATATGACGTGAATCGTCAGTCCAGCCAACACCAGGGCCAGCCGGTATTTTGGGAGCAACACCAGCATCCAAAAAACCACATAAAAATGAAGAAAACAGAAAAACACAAAAAGATAGCAGCAACCTCGGTAGATATCAGCCAGCATTGGAGACGCCTGCACCTGCCTTACAGCCAGTTCCTGATAGGAGGAGCACAACACCTGCAGCGAGTCCAACGCCAGCACCGGAAGCCGAGCCTGTCATTTTTGGTCCACCAATTGTAGATGAATCCATCCCTTTTTGTCATCTACCTGTAAACAACAATACAGACACTATTTTGAATGACATTGGTGAAGATTTCGTAAATATTCCTTTTCCTGAAGCAATGAAAAAACACAAAAAATGAAAAATTTGAAAAGTGCTTTGTCTGATCCTGCCATCATTGAAATCATTCAGAATTTAGTGCTGAATATGCCATTGATGAAAGCTCTTGAGTACATGCCAGCCGTGAAAAAGGACTGAAAGAGGCATGCACAACCAAGCGCAGACCGAACCCCCACAATTCCAGAAGCAAGAGTGGCAAATCCGAAAAGCACATCCTCACAATGGCCACCGTCAACGCCATCAGCAACCTCCCGGATAAAAAGCCAGATATGGGAGCACCTCTTGTACGTTGTCAGAAGTTCAATCAAGAGTTTGAACGAACACTTCTCGACAGCGGGTCTTCTGTCAATTTGATGCCTGCGTCACTGCTCACGGAGTTCAGGCTAGGACCACTCAAGCCTACAAAGATGATTCTGCAGTTCGCAGACAAGTCAGTCAAGCGGCCTAGGGGCCTGTTGGAGGACGTAATCGTCACGGTTCAGGGAAAGTCATTCCCGGCCGATTTTGTGGTCTTAGATATAGACGTCCCCTCTCCATTGCTCCTTACCCCGATCATACTGGAAAGACTATTTCTGCGGACATCAAACGCAGTAGTGAATTATGGGACAGGAGAAATCACTTTTGGCGCGGGGAATGAAACTATCAGAGTAGAGATCCTGTCTGAGGGAACACCAGCCGAACAGACATCTGCATCATCTGCAAGGGTGATTGAGCATGATGAAGACTGCGATTTTCTAGCAGAAATTCAAGATACCAACTTATTTCTGGACGACAATGAGATCCATGAGCTCCTCTGTCCCGAGGAGGGAGTGGAGACTGCAGTCGAATTCCCCTTTATCAATCAGGATGAGGAACTTGCTGATGTGCTACAAGATACTCCCGTGGGGGTGATGTGCCTTCAGAACCAAGAGCTGAAGTTTGAAGCATTTTCTGATGAAGATGATATTATTGAGGAATTTTGTCAGGATCTGAGGGAAGAAGCAGAACAGATTATGGTGGACACCGAGCAGTTGAGAGAATCACCACCTGCACTAATAGCTGAGGTCACCACTGAAGTAGCTCAGACCCCGCCAGAGCTAAAACCCATGCCCTCCAACATGAAGTATGCTTTCCTTGCGGGAGAACCAAACATGTACCCGGTCATCATTAATGCACATCTGACCGAAGATCAAGAATCCCGTCTGATGGAGGTTCTTGAACGCAACCGCAAGGCGATAGGCTGGCGAACGTCCGATCTCCATGGGATCAATCCGTCACTCTGTTCGCACCGCATCTTTCTGGAAGAAGACTGCAGACCCTCTCGTGAACTGCAAAGAAGATTAAATCCGAACCTGCGGGAGGTGGTTATGAAAGAAATCCAGAAATGGTGTGACGCGGGATTCATCTATCCCATCTCCGACAGCAAATGGGTGAGCCCTCTGCATGTTGTGCCCAAGAAATCGGGGATCACCATTGTAAAAAATGACAAAGGAGAGGAGATCGCCAGCAGAGTACCGACTTCTTGGTGAGTGTGCGTAGACTACAGAAGACTCAATCTCGTTACCAAGAAGGATCATTTTCCGCTACCCTTCATCGACCAGATCTTGGAGAGATTGGCCGCGAAGGAATATTTCTATTTCTTGGATGGGTACTCTGGGTATAATCAAGTTGCTATTGCTCCTGAAGACCAAGAGAAGACCACGTTCACCTGTCCTTTTGGTACGTATTCCTTCAGACGGATGTCGTTCGGGCTTTGCAATGCCCCACCCACATTTCAGAGGTGTATGCTTGCAGTTTTTGCCGATATGGTGGGCAACTTTCTCGAGGTCTTTATGGACGATATTTTGGTCTACGGGGATTCATTTGATTAATGTCTGGACTATCTAGACCGAGTCTTACGGAGGTGCTGCGAAGTAAATCTTGTGCTCTCCTGGGAGAAGAGCAATTTCATGGTGACCGAAGGAATCGTGCTGAGTCACGTTATTTCTAAACGTGGCATGGAGGTTGACCCAGCTAAGGTGGATGTGATTTCCAAACTTGAGCCACCTACAAACATCAAGCAAGTCCGGTCATTCTTGGGCCGTGACAGTTTTTACCGACGTTTCATCAAAGATTTCAGTAAACTGGCCAGACCGTTGACTGAGTTGCTCGGCAAGGACAATGAATTCATCGTAGACGACTGTGTGCTCCTTGCCTTTAAACAGTTGAAAGAGCTCATCACGCAGGCCCCAGTTTTACAGCCACCGACTTGGACTCAGCCTTTCGAGATCATGACCGACGCGTCAGATTATGCCATCGGAGCTGTACTGGGACAGAGGAAAGATAATGTACCATTTGCGATTCACTACGCTAGCCGAACGCTCGATGAAGCCCAGAGGAACTACACTGTCACTGAAAAGGAGCTGCTAGCGGTAGTTTTTTCCTTGGAAAAGTTCAGATCATACCTCCTTGGGTCCAAAGTAATCATTTACACTGATCATTCGGCCATTCGGTACTTACAGCAGAAGAAGGACGCCAAACCACGTCTCATCCGGTGGATCCTTCTCCTCCAGGAGTTTGACTTGGAAATCAAAGATAAACCTGGGGGTAAAGAATGTAGTGGCAGATCATCTGTCAAGGCTTCCTGAACCAGAGTCTCCTGAACTGAACCTACAGCCGATCACAGAGACCTTTCCAGATGAGTCAATTCTGTCTGTCGCCTCACTTCCTTGGTATGCGGACATCGTGAACTATCTAGTTGCCAAGGAAATCCCACAGGACTGGCCTAAATTGAAAATAGACAGGTTCTTGTTTAAAATCCATTTTTACCAGTGGGAAGACCCGTATCTGTTTCGTGAGGGGGTAGATTGTATCTGGAGAAGGTGCATTCCTCAGGAGGAAGTTCCAAGTGTCCTAGCTTTATGTCATGATCAAGATTCTGGAGGACATCATTCAGGCAAACGGACGGCAGCAAAGTTCTTCAAAGTGGCCTCTGGTGGCCGTCATTATTCAAAGATGCAGATGAGTATGTCAAATGTTGCACTGACTGCCAGAAGATGGGTGGAACCATAGGAATGAGAGATACGATGCCTCTGAAATACATTCAGATCTCAGATGTCTTTGACGCATGGGCATCGACTTTATGGGCCTGTTTCCTAACAGTCAGGGTTATGAGTATATTCTACTTGCTGTCGATTACGTCAGTCGATGGGTGGAGGCTATTCCCGCCCGAGCCGCCGACAGTAGGACTGTCTGTCGATTCCTGAGAGATCAGATCATAACACGGTTCAGGATTCCCAAGATTCTCATCTCTGACGGGGGTAGCCATTTCATAAATAGAGAGGTGAAGAAGCTGACCCAAGAATTCTGCATTGAGCATCGTGTTGCTTCACCCTACCACCCGCAGTCCAATGGCTTAGCTGAATATTCAAACAGGGAGATCAAGACAATCTTACAGAAGCTTGTGCGTCCGGATCGCAAGAACTGGTCTCAGCTGCTTGATTCCGTTCTTTGGGCTTACAGAACAGCGTACAAATCACCCTTGGGAATGTCTCCCTATCTCCTTGTATATGGCAAGCCATGTCATTTGCCCGTGGAACTCATTCACAAATCCTTATGGGCCATTAACATCTGTAATCTAGACTCCAAACAGGCAGGAAAGAATAGGAAACTGGATCTGAACATATTACTGGAATTCAGAGATTACGCATATGACAACAGCTTGATGTACAAGGAGAAGGTCAACATGGCATGATAAGCATATCCGTCGCAAGACCTTTGATCCAGGTCAAAAGGTGTGGTTGTTCGATGCAAAGTTGAAGATCTTTCCAGGCAAATTGAAGAGCAAGTGGACTGGGCCGTTTTTGGTTAGGCAGGTGCGTGACAACGGAAGTGTATTGATATCCAATCTGTCAGCTGACGCGCAGCCATTTGTAGTCAATGGACAGCTTCTAAAGCCATACCTTGAACATGATATATTTATGGCTGTCATTGATTCAGTGCAAGTAATCTATGAGGATGAACTGAATATCTCCAAAGAAGCAGAGAAAAGCGAAGCACAACAAAACATTTTGAATGATTTTTGTCTTTTTCTTCTTTTCTTCTTTTCAATGTCTTTTATCCTCTTCTACCGAATTGATGCCATCCCTTTCATCATTGCTACACTTAGGATGTACTCTATCCTAAGTATAGGGGGGATGTGCATCCCGAGTTGCTCATATCCACTTTCATCCCTTTTCTTCTTTTCTTCTTTTCTTCTTTTCCTCTTCTATTTTCTTAATTTATCAAAAAGGTGTCGCCCCTTGTCGACAGTTTTCTATACTTAGGACGTACTTTGTCCTAAGTATAGGGGGGTGTGCACCCCGAGTATTTCCATTCTTTGATCCTCTCCATTGTCTCCTCTCCTTGTCTATACTTAGGGATATCTTACCCTAAGTATGGGGGAGATAGTCTGAGTACGATCTGTTCATTCCCACCCTTGACCCTCCCTGCTTTGTGTACAGTCTGCTATACTTAGGATTATTTGATCCTAAGTATAGGGGGAACGGTCAACTTCTCATTCTTTTGTTCATCTCTTATTCATTTATTCTTTAGATTTTCCTATACTCAGTACGAGTTATGTCTTCTCTTTTCTCTCTGATCTATGAGGACATAACACAAGCTAAGTATAGGGGGGTCGTATATACTGTGTATATACTTTAACCATAACTCGTACTTTCGTATTTTTCTAAATAATACGGTTAATAATTCTTTAAAAATTCTTTAAAAATCCTGAATAAAAGGATGTGGTTATTCCTCAAATTCTTTTTGTATTTACTGATTAATAAATCAGGTGAAAATGTTTTTTTGCAAAATGTTTGAAAAATAGTTTGAAAATCCTTGTGAACATTTATTGAAAACTATTTTGAAAATATTTTGTTACATGTTTTCAACCTTTGTAAAAATGTGTAGTTTGTAAAATTTATTTTCTTTGTGTGAAATAAAATGTTTGGAAAATGATTTGCAAATGGCTTGAAAAATGGTTGCAAAAATATTTTGAAAAATCTATCTATACTGTTTTGAAAGCCTTTGCAAAATGATTTTCAAATGTGTGTACATGTTTGCAAAATGTTTGTAAAAATTATTTTGGACTAGAGTTTTCAAAAATTGTGTGAAAAAGCTTGTGTCAAATAAGTTTGAGGAATATTTACATCACACCAAAACCACAATATATATATATATGTATAAAACTGACCACTTACCCTTGTAAATTCTTAAAATCCACTTCTTGTATATATAAGAAGCACGCCCGTGTACATATTTTTCACCTAGCTTTCAGCCAAAAACTTTTTGTTTTCAAAAATCCCAAAACATTTGCAAAACTAAAACCCAAAAACAATTGAAAAATCTTTTTGAAAAATACAAAAAAAAGCATGCATCATCTTTTCAAAAATCCATAAAAAGTTCAAAAAATCTTGAAAATTGCTTTCAAAAAATATTTTCTACATTGCATAGCATTCGCATTTTTCGGATTGAGTTTGATAGTTGAACAAGTCTAAGTAAAATCCGGAGATTGGAGCTTGATTGGACCTTAAAATCTACCTAATAACAGGAACCTTATAGGAACTGGGTTTGAGGTACTTCAGGTCTAGTTGACTTAATTCTTTGGGGATCACGGGACTTGGTTCAATGGATTCTTGACTGCCTAAGTAGAGTATTTCGGAGCACACGCACGACTCCTGTTGATAATGACCTAACTTGGACACATGCACCTTTCACATAGCTCTCCACGGATGAGGTAGTGAGGAGGCAGTTTCCCTTTGGCTTGGGGTAGCATATGAGGGTAGTACTTCTAGGCGGAACCTCTCTTCTTCTTCAAGTGAAGGAAGTGCGCCTCAACTTGGTCTAGTGGTGATGAAGGCTAAAGACAGAAGTCGTGGGTTGCAATAAAGCTTCAAAAGAGGGATAGTCTACTGGCTCAAGAGGAAAATTTCTTGTATATATGCTGCACCATGTAGATATGTTGTACAGATGCACTTAAAAAAAAGAACTCCAAAAAAAAGTGGTGGGTCGGATTGAAAATTTAATAACCCCACCGGAGTGTATATAGTCCAATAAAGCAAAAGCTTATGATATCCACGTTACATCTCATGAAGCTTGCAGCGGGAGACTTAGCTACATTGGTTGAGCTCCCAAAATTCTATACCTCTTATTCCCCCTCTTCTTGAGCCGGTTGCACTTGAACTTAGAAGGGAATACCCCGCTTCTCGAGGAAAGAGTTGCTAGACCGAGGCATTAGAGTTACCAGGGTGGGGGAGATTGTTTCTTTGTTACTTCTGAGGTGGGGAGCTACATATCACTTACACTGTACGAGTCAGACTCATAGTCGTAAGAGTTTGTGTATGAGTTGAAGTATTTCTGACCTGGCTATTGAGGAGCCTTGGACATAGTTTTGGGATTCTCAAGGACTGTTGAATTTCAAACACTGGTTCTCACTAAGGTTCCGCCCGCACTAAAATTCCAAAGGTCCGACTTAAGCTCCAAACTTTGATGTTGTGAAGACAAGTTTGATAATTAAACTTCATCCAATTTTCTTCTTTTTCTTTTCTTTATTTTTCTTTTTCTGCACTTATTGCATAAGTGTTTGCTAAGGACTAGCAAAGGTAAAGTATAGGGGATGATGAAGCTATGTTTCATCATCTTTATTCCTATCATTTTGGCCTTAAAAACCCTAGTAAATGCGTCTAAATAGAGCTAATTCATGCATTTTATCATCCATGCATTGTCTTGTATATATTGTATAGAATGTGGTTTTTAATGCCAAAATTATAGAATAAATAAAAGAAAAGAAAAATAATAAAATATTGTAAATATTTTATGACCCGAAACCCCGAGACCTAGGCATCTTGATGAATAGGTCGACAAGGAATAAAGTAGGGGGAGATAAGGGCCAAATACCTATATTTATTAATTCATTCTTTATTCATTTTGGGACCTATTTTTGGTTCCACTTTTTGTGTATCAAATAAAGAAACTTTGTACATGAAAGTTGTAGATAATTAAATAAAGGAAAATACAAAATTGATTTCACTGAAAAATAATATTCAGATAAAAAGTTATGGTCTGAATAAAAACCCAGAATCCCAACTTCCCAGACCCGTATCTCACAACTGACAACTCCAAATGTAGCAAACTCACCTTTAATTGTATATAGAATAAAATAATTTATTTAATGGTGGTGGTTTCGCAGTTGGGGAGCGACGGTTTGAAAGTTGAGTTTTGGGACCCCCATTGTATACTTGTACAGATTAAAATATTCAATTTATTATTTATTCATTATTCCTATGTTTTTATATTTTTATAATCTTTCAAATATTACTTATAATAATTATTGCATTAAAATTAGAATAAAAATGCAAAGAAAATACAAAATAAAAATACTTGAATATTAGATACATAGATACAATACCCAGACCCATACCTATACAATACCTATGTTTATTTTATTTAATACACTAAAACAATTCAGAAAAATGAAATAAAAAATATTTATATGTACAAAAGTATTTTATAATTTTAGCCACGACGGAGCTGAGCTCCGCACATCGTTTCCCGGCCATTCCAGTCATCTACCGCCGCCAAGACCACCTCCATTATCTTCCCCTTCGCTCAATCATCTCGCCGCACCCCTTCAGATCCCTCGATCTCGCTCAGATCGATCCATCGAGCTTCCCTCTCCGCCGCTCGCCGGAGCTCTTCGCCCGCACCACCTTTCGCCTCATTTGACCCATCGGAACCACCATTTTTGCTCGCCTGGGTTTTGCGCATCTAACTTTGCAGGTCTGAGCCCAAGAGGAGGCTCCCCTCGACCATCGATAGCTCCAGGAACAGCCGCCCAGGTCGCCTTCCCCGTCCGACCACTCCACGCCGCCTCCGCCTCACCGGAGGCCACCATCAGATGCGGAGGGGTCCCCAGGATCCTTTTGCCCTTGATCTGGGGGCCGGAGCGGCCGTGTGTCGGCCGCAGTCGCCGATCAAAGCTCGCCGGGGAGGTGTTCTTCGTGAACCTCCCCCTGCCGTTGGATCAGACGCCATCTCCAGACGATACGCCAGCCGTCCGATCGCCTGTTGCTCCCCGTCGTTGGATCAGCCGCCCACGATCTAATCTCAGCCATCCAGGACGAAGGGGTACCAGCCGCTCGATGCTCGCCACGTGTCCAAGTGAAACTCCATCGGCAGCACGATCGACTCTCGTGGGTATTTTACATCTTCAACCCACGCATTTTTGCATTTACTTTTTAGTCTAAAAACTTTCGTCTGAAGTTTAAAAACTTTTATAATAATTGCACTTAGGCCCTCACATTTACTATTTCCACTTTAGTCCACGCTACGTCATCTCACGTAACTAGGGCGCGTGCTTTTTGGGCATTTTGCAGTTTTTAACCCGAACCTTTAAGTATTTGCAGTTATACCCCTGTGCGTGGACATTTGAATATGTTTTTGGGAAAATTCCATGCATGCCTTGCCGGTTCTTGATATTTACAAATATGACCCTGTGAATGATATATCATGTGTGCTGCGCATGTCTTTTTGGTGAAATTTGTGCCTAAGCCCCTGGATGTTTGTAAAATTGCATTTATACCCCTGTCAGGCTTAGGAATTTTGTGTGCTTAATCGATTTATTTCTCGCATCATTTAATTGCCAAAAATTCTCAAAAAAAATAGGTTTAAGCTCATGTGTACCTGTTCTTTAACGCTATAATTTTAGTTTTGGATTTCATTGCATTATATTTATTAAAAATCAAAAATATTCTGTTTCAGTACTGTTTATCTTAGAAAATACCAAATAAATATTAAAAGGCCTTAGAAAATTCCAAAAATATTCTCTGTTGTGTGTTTTGACCTAGTTTACTTTCAGTCCAAAAACCACTAAAAAGTTCAAAAGAAAAACCTTAAAAATTCAAAAATACATAAAAACTTCAAAAAAATATATAAAATCAAAGAAAACTCAGAAAAATAGAAACTCAACTCCTGTTTGTTCCATATTGTATTGACTTTATTTGAAAATTAGTTTGGAAAATTTTTGTGACTGTTTGTCATTTTTAATTTGCATTTTACTCCCAGCCAGTACCTACTTCGCTGTTTTCTTTCATTCCAGCATTTAAAAACACCAAAAACACTTTGAAAAATACCCAAAAATCACAAAAACAGTAAAAAACTCTAAAGATATCAAAAACATTTTATTTCTGAATTTTTAGTTATTTTTGCACATTTTTATAAATAGTTGATCTTCCTTTTGGTTACATTGTTTTTATATTCCATTATTAAAAAAATATATAAAATATAAATTATAAAAATTAGAAAATTAAAAATCAAAAGACAAAAATAAAAATTAAAAACCCACAAAAAAATTAGCTTGGCTAAGTGGTACATTAGACCTACGTTTGGATTTTTGTCTATATTCTACACCCTTGCTTCATGTGTTCGACCCCTACTTGCTTGCCACTGTACTTTGTTAGTAGAGTATAATAAATTTTAATCCTTTCTATTGATTGCTTTATTGATTGTGTGGGTTAACTATTGACAAACGAAGAGGATTGAGTAGTCGCATCAGCGACAGTGAGTCTGTGTTGTCAGACCACTATTTAGCGGCTCTCGCTTTTTCGCTTTTCAGAACATCATGTTATATGGTGATCTAAATCCCTCCATGCATTTTTAGAAGAAATCTTATGAAATAAAAAATATGGGTAAGGATAGATGAGTCGGCTCTCTCCTCTAGGGGTTGAATGAGGAAGAAAGAACTAGACCAGGTACGCCAAGCAAGAAGAAGTTGGGATGGTGATGAAAGAATCAGACTAGCAGGGACACCAAGAAAGGACGCAGCATGAGGTTTCTAAGAGCCCCATTTTACCCTATTTGATATACCCTTCTTATAAAAATATTAAATCCGTAGCATTGGGTATTTCAATTAGGGGTGTTAAAATTTTTATAGGTCAACGGGTACTCGGCTTGACCAGCCCATTTTGACCCTCAAGGTATCTGTTTGAATTGATGGGTCGGGTACCAACAATATCATGACCCGTGACCCATCCAAAAAGCTTGTTTGAATTAACAGGTACACGCGGGTACCCCATTAGAATCTTCTACTACCTAATTTGAACAACGCAAATGATTAATTAGGTGCAGATACCGATATATAAACCTTATTCTTATCTCTTTCAAAATAAAAATATGGATGTGGATACATATATTAGTAAATAAGAAAAATATATAACCGAATCATTAAAAAAACATGGAGATGAAATGGATACAAATCATGATACGAAAATAATAGAAACTAATATAATATAACTTGATTAACTTTACATGCTTTTGATAGATTTCACGCGACATATCCATACATGTATCCATTTTGAATGGTGTAAATCAATGGTCCAAACAAAATCATAACTCAATTTTTTTGTCAAATTTCGGTATCGTCAAAATATCAATTTCGTCGATGTAACACAATTCTAGTAAAATGACGTATTTGGTCATATGCTTTTTTCGGTACACATCGTTGATTTGGTGCCGGATTCGGCAAAATGTTCACGATATTTCCTTTGTGGACATTTGTTCATATGTTGCAACATATAACAAAGGTATGTATGAAAATGTCACCGTATATAGAATGGTAAGCAAGTCAAAATAGGTGACAATGGTATTTTTATCCTGAAATCTCAAGCACTTGGATATATTCTGTAGGTGACGGATCCAAGCTTCCCCTCCCCGTTCTCGATAAGGAACACCATGTCCGGCCTCCATGTCAGTTGCTTGTCAAGGTGGCAGTGCATCATCACCCAAGCATGGAGGTTATCCTCCATGAATTCGATGATCACCCATCCCACCGACACAACCACTGTATTCCTCCTTGGTGGATCAACCAGATTGAACTTGTAATTTCCGGTCCCAATCGTCAATACATAGAAATCGTAGCTGTCGATGTGCACGAGGTGTTCAATTTTGTCCCTTGATTAATATTTATCAAATACATATGTAATTGCACTTAATAAAGGTAGTACTTCCATGGATACCCGTGGGTACCCATTACCCGTTGATATTAACTGGGTACCCATTACAACAGGTACCCGTTGGAATGGAACGGGTCGATCCATGGCTCAATAATAACATGTCGGGACAGATCAGAATCAAATGGATTGGGTACCCATGCATGAATACCCCTAGTTTTAATAGAGCTAATATTTTCAAGAGATAATTTTTAACTGTAATATATAGTTTAGTCTAAACACATACCGTATAATACATCCATAATGTTAGATTTTCACTTGCAACGGATTGATGAAGCAAATCAAAAACTGGACGGAGATAATAAAATAAGTTTAAAATGGGGGGCATGAGGGAAAATGAAGGGGTGCCATATATCTCCATGTTCGAAAAATAGAATTATATGATAACTTTAATTAGAATAATTACGTAATTATATAAAAAGGGTGCATAAAAACAGGTGCATGTACTAACTAAGTCGTTATATCCAATTATAGCATTTAACGTTTAACTTGTTATTTATAGCAACAAAATTGCATGAGTCCCAGAATCGCATCCCTTCGTAACCTCTTAATCTATACGTAAGAAATTGTTAACTCTCGTTGAACTCCCAATTAAGATCAAATCCCATTACGCAATATTATATGAAACGTCGTTGTTAATATTCAACTGTTTCAGACTCGAGTCAAATTAAGACGAAGATTTTAAAAAGTCAAATATTGTGTCCAATCGACGATGTGTATTTAAGAAGTCATGATTTGATATGTGTTCGCATCTTTGCAAATTATGTATGTTGTCCAATTTAGAATGGCAACCTTTTTGGATATTAATAGCAACTAGTTGATTCGTGGATACAATGTATACATGCATGCAGATGTCAACAATAACGTAACAATGAACATATATCTATCCATCTATCTATCTAGAAAGGTGTTCTAATTAAACACTAATTCTCGTTACGTAAACTATTAGTTAATCGTTACGTTTAATTTGCCTCTTTAACAGTGGCATGCTCTTAATCATGCACGTGACGTATCAACTCCCTATAAATATATACGTCCAAGTCTTAATTACATGCAATAACATCATCAATATCTCTTACATTTCCATTTGAACAAATCTCCTCATCGATGTCTCTCACAAACACCTCCTTGCTCTTCTTCCTTTCTCTCGTGTGCTCTCTCCAATTGTTGCCTTGTTATGGAAGATACTACGACAATGCCGGAATCAGCCTAGGATACGATGAAGATCAATCGCTGCTTCTGATGAGGAAGGCTGGAGGCGTAAGCAAATCTTCTCCATCTCAGACGACTAAAGTGATCGACGTGAAGAACTACGGAGCTAAAGGAGACGGCTCGGATGCCACTCAGGTACATATATGTATGATCTCGTAACAACAAAATGAGTTTACAATGAACCATGTTAATTATTTTACATTATGAATTAGGCATTTGCTAATGCTTGGAAGGATGCATGTTCGTCGACTACTCCATCGATCTTTCTAGTTTCGGGAGTCGGCCAATACCTTCGTAAGCCTATCACTTTCTCAGGACCATGCATGTCCAATTTTACAGTGAGGGTTAGTATATAAGCAACATTTCCTAGTTTAAAAGTGACCATTTTAACCATCAATTAAAGATTAAATATGTGTGCTTTGATTAGATCCAAGGAACTTTGCTCGCTCCCACGGAAATCTCAGATTGGAACGGCAAGAATCGTAAGCAGTGGATCGGATTTGAAGGAGTAGATAACCTCCACGTCGAAGGTGGTGGTACCATCAATGGAAATGGTGAAGTGTGGTGGAAGAACTCTTGTAAAGTCGACAAATCTCAAGTAATTAAGAATCTATTTCACTTCTGATTGTGTTATTACGATTTGTATTATTGCCAATATTAACTTATAAACTAACAATACATCTTCTTTGCAAATGCAGCCCTGTACTGATGCCCCCACTGTATGTACTTCTTCCTATACGCTTCTCCTTAAATGTTGGAGCATTTATAAATTTAGATCTAATTGATATTTCGTATAGGCAATGACCTTTAATTCTTGCAACAATTTACGCGTCGAGCATTTGTTCTTCAAGAACAGTCAACAAATGCATGTTACGTTTGCACAAAGTAATGACGTTGAGATTTCTGATCTCACCATCACGGCTCCGGAGAATAGTCCCAACACTGATGGAATCCACATTACCGGTACCAAGAACATCCATATAGATCATTGTAATATAGCTACAGGTATGTATATATGGTTATTTTATAAATAACTATTTATTAAACAAACAAATTATTTATTTTAACTCACTTTATTTGTAATTTGTTTGAAGGTGATGATTGCATATCGATCGTAAGTGGATCGCAAGATGTAACTGTCACCAATATCAACTGTGGACCAGGACATGGCATCAGGTATTATATATTGATCTCAATCTAAGTAGGACATACAATGGTAGCATTTTCTTGATTATGATTCTCAATTGGTTGCTATAGTATCGGAAGCTTAGGCGTTGGAAACTCACAAGCATATGTCTCTAACGTATTAGTGGACACAGCAACCCTCCATGGTACTACAAATGGAGCTCGAATCAAGACCTGGCAGGTAAATATCCATCATCTATTTATTTATTTTCTATACGTACTTAAATAATGATGATGTATACATATGAATATAGGGTGGACACGGAACCGCAAAAAATATCACATTCAGGAACATCATCATGAACAATGTCAAGAACCCTATAATTATCGACCAAAACTATTGTGACTCTTCCAAACTGTGCACAGAAAAGGTATGTCGATAACAATATACATCTCTCTGAATCATGTTGATACATATACACAAGTCATCTGATATGTCATGTTCTTCAGTCATCAGCGGTTGCCGTGAGCGACGTCAGATACACGAACATCAAAGGAACCAGTGCAACGGATGTGTCTGTTACTTTTGATTGTAGCAAGGCCATTCCATGCCAAGGGATAGTAGTCGAGGACATCAACTTGGGAACATCGACTAAGAGCTTCTGCAACAATGTCAAGCTGTCAAAGTCGGGCATGGTAATTCCGACTCCATGCGCGCAGAGCATAAGAAGTGATTACACAAATCTTGTGATATCCACATACTGAATCCAATGATTAACTATATTACATATGTCCCATAAACTTATCTAGATTAAGAAGTGCTGAGAAGACAAGTTAATGTTCATATACAATGTTCAATAGCAATATACATGAAGAAGATTGATGTACTAGTTTACAGGAACTGTATGTATTAAAATGATTCAATGATGTTTTTATGTCCAGAACTGATATCTACCAGTATGTACTTACGTGATATGTAACAGGCCGTGTTCTGTAACTTGTCATACTACATTACTAAGGGTTCATTCATCTCATAAACAAATCCCATTTGTACAATAATAATACAAGGAGAGGTACTAGTCCGATATGGAAATAGCCATGCTCTACGCTATTAAGGACTCGTTCATGTTTTACATTATCTCATATGTACAATAATAATACAAGGAGGAGAATGCATACTACTCACATATGATTGTGTTTGATGAAGAGTAATGCAAAAGCCAATCATGACATTCTGACATAATGCCAGAATACAACCAAACATGAATAAAATGTATCACATATGTAAGCATGTTGGTTTTTATCTATGATCGATCTGAACATGTTCCATCATATCCAAGGGGGCGACATTATCTTGCTTGATATCCTTGCATGCAACACAAAGATAAGAACTATAAATTTCCAGCTCAGAAAGGCAATGTTGATGAGTGAGAAACCAAAGATAACAGAGGCTACATTCATCTTCAAGGGTTAATTGAGCAAAATAGACTTGAATAGAATTGGCAGAATTCAGTCTCAGTGAAGTTCAGCAAATGCAATAATGGAGTAACTGTACTTCTCCATTTTCTTTCACAGCTGGCCATCCTACGTGTGCAAAGAATGGTTGACATGTGAACCATAGACATGTGCAGAGAATGGTTGTAGTAGAAATGGAAATGCTAAGGTGGATATGTGGACACACGTAAAGATCGGATTCAGAATGGTGCAATTAGAAAAAAAATCGGTGTAGCTCCGATCGAGGATAAGATGCAAGAAAACCGCTTAAGATGGTTTGGTCATTTGCAAAGAAGGTCAGCTGATGCACCAGTTAGAAGATGCGAGTTTTGGATGTTGATCCGGCTAAGAGAGGGCAAGGATGACCCAAGAAGTGTTGGAAAGAAACTATACGAAGGAATCTTAGTTTTTTAGATATAAACCCGAGATTGACCTAAGATAGATCTGATTGGAGGTAAAGAATCCATATAACCGATCCTACTTAATTGAGAGAAAAGGTATTTGTTGTTGTTGTTGTTGGCTATTCTACGTTTATTCTCTTTGATCCATCAATATCAGACCAAATTATCAACAATAATCTGTCTCAACCGTTTGATGATGCGGTTGGACTTGTACAAGAAACAGCTGCATGTTGCGAATGAACTGAATTAATCTTGACTGGACCCACTGACAAAAGAGAAGAAAAATGGTTCAATCAAATTTGTGCACCAGTCATAAGGTTAGCATAAATGATCAAACCTGATGGGCCCGTTATGAATAGACTACTAGAAGTTCGGAGCAATCCCTTCTTGAATTTAGCATGTTATTTTCTAAAGAGCCTTAAATATTATTCAAATCATGCTCAATTGAGAACCTTATACTGCTTAAGAAAGAGTTTCCCAAACATAGAGATCTGGCAATTATTACAGTGTAGTTTGGGTCACTTACAGTTCAACCACTCCAACCTGATGAATAGTGTTGAGAATGTCTCCTTTGTCATATGGGACAAAAGCTTCAACAGGTACTAATGAATCCTGTAGAACTTCGGCAGTTAAATAAACCCATCCTCATAGACAATCTTGTATAAGTGAACCCTCGAACAAATACTTAAATATTTTACAATGAATTGGGAGATTTTCAGCTGATCGCCTTTAATTTCTCGTGGACTGCATTCAATATCTAAAAATGTCTAAAACTGCTTAGTAAACTACCATCGTTAGTGCAGGTTAGATCAGTAATTGGATCACTCCAATATCTAATTAGACAACTCTCATATTTGGTCTAACAATGCTTAGTGGTGGGATTTGGGAGTTTTAGTAGGTCTACAAAAAAACCACATGCCTTTTGTTCTCTCTCTTGAGAATTCTAATATGAAAATATGACCTAAAGGATCCCTAGCGTTCTACTTGAAGCAATGTGTCTTATGAGACCATCACAGACCACGTAAACCTATGTTTCGATGCTTGTGTTGCTTTTATTATCTTTATCTCAGTTTTCAACATCGTATCAAAGCAGTTGATCTTGACGAAAGTTTCTATATGAAGCTAGGGTTTGATTTTATCAAAGTTCGCGTTGCAGTTTTATTTGTCAAGATTACATATTCTACTGAATTCTGCAACACGAAAGTATAGTCCAAATAGGACTCTACTTCTTTGATTGCCCATTCCAACCAACACTCCAATCAAGATCAAGATCGGTTTTGTGAAACATTCATACACGTCAATCTCAAATCATCTGCACGCAAATCTTCTTTTGGACCCACAACTTAAATTTCAACTAACCAACAAGGATCTTCTTTGATCAAGGCTCAAGCCCTTCATTGCTGCTAGACTTCATCGACGGTCTTCTCTAACCTTAGGATTCAACAACAGCCTTCTCCAACCCTCCATCACCGCTACATCTAAGTGACCACCTCCAGCAATGGCTCTGTGGTATACCTGGCCGAAATGCGGGCCAGACCGGCCCATGGGCCGGGCCGAACGGGCCGAGGTTCTAAAACCTCTACCCAAAGCCCGCCACGAGCCAACCCACGGGCCCATTTTATTTTATTTCCAAATATTTTTAATGTTATTTAATAAGTGTTAGAGCAAAAATATTTTGTTGTGTTATTCTATAGAGCCCTAGGGTCTCTTATATAAAAAGAAAATCCTTGGGTAAATTACATAGATGTGCACGAGGTAAATAAGAAATACGTAACGGTACATCATAACATAACGTAAACCTCTACACTCCCCCTCAAGATGGAGCATAGATATTGATCATGCTCAACTTGGAAGAACATTTCTGGAAAGGTCCTCTGAGCAATGGCTTGGTAAATATATCAGCAGTCTGGCCCTCTGAATTGACGTGTGAAGTGAAAATCAAGCCCTTCTGGATCATGTCTCTAGTGTAGTGACAATCTACCTCGATGTGCTTTGTTCTTTCATGAAAAGCTGGATTATTGGCAATGAACAATGCTGCCTGGTTGTCATATTGAAGCTGCATGGGTAAAGAGACATTTACATTCAAATCTTCGAAGACTTCTCGAACCCACATCATTTTTGTGCTTGCTTGTGCTATGGCTCTATATTCGGATTCAGCACTGGATCTTTACACAACAGTTTGTTTCTTGCTTTTCCAAGAAACCAGAGAGCTTCCTATAAAGATAGCAAATCCTGAAGTAGACTTACGATCCTTTGGGCACCCTGCATAGTCTGCGTCTGCACAAGCGGAAATGGACAAATATGTGTCCTTTCTAAATAACAAACCTGGGCCTAGGGAAAACTTTAGGTATCTCTGTATCATATACAGGGCTTCCATATGGACTTGCCTAGGATGCTCCATAAATTGACTCACCCGGTTTACTGCAAAAGCAATATCCGGTCGAGTTATGGTGATATATAGAAGCTTACCCACCATCTCTCTGTATCTTCTTTTGTCCACCTCTTCAGTATCATTGTCGTACAGTTTCATACTTGGATCCATAGGAGTGCTCGATGGTCTGCATCCAACCACTAGCAAGTCTGTAACATATTTTCTTTGGGTCATTACCATTCCTTGTGCATTTCTCGCAAACTCCATCCCCAGAAAGTATCGTATGGTACCTAGATCCTTCGTAATAAACTGACTTCCCAAAAGTGATTTAGTCATCTCGATTCCCCGAGCATCATCTCCTGTAACCATAATATCATCAACATATACCATGACGACAACTGTACCTCTGGGAGTCTTCTGGATAAACAACGAGTGGTCCGCATTTGATCTTTTGAACCCATGTCGCTCAATCAGCTTGGAAAACTTCTGGAACCTTGCCCTTGGACTTTGTTTCAGGCCATAAATTGCCTTATGAAGTCTACACACCATGTGAGTCTCCCCCTCAGCAGTAAAACCCGGTGGCTGCTGCATGTAGACTTCCTCCTGTAGATCACCATACAAGAATGCATTCTTGACATCAAGTTGGAAAATGGGCCAATCACGTACCACAGCAACGGAAAGTAGAATGCGAAGCGTCAAGTGTCGAGCCACTTGTGAAAATGTATCCAAATAGTCGACCCCATTGGTTTGGGTGAAGCCCCGTGCAACAAGTCTGGCCTTGTACCGATCTAGACGTCCATCTGCATGATATTTAACCATGAACACCCACTTGCTACTAACCACAGAAGCACCAGGAGGAATAGGAACCAGGGACCAAATCCCTCGAGATTGTAAAGCACGCATCTCTTCCTCCATAGCTAAACGCCAGCAATCAATCTTCATGGCCTCTTGATAGGTCCGTGGGATCTCAACCGTTGATACAGCTGCTGCAAACCTCTGGAAATCACCAGTAAGACGATGAAAAGACACCTGAGACACAAGAGGATAGGATGCACATTGTCTCTTCTGCTTCCTATGTGCAATAGGAGGATCAAGATCATTATCCACTGTACTGACTGGCGGATCCTCCCCCTGTAGCAAAGATTCCTGCATCGGTACATTATCTAACCCATCATTAGTGACAGCGTCGGAGCAAACCTGAGGCGTGATGGATGGTTGACGTGTAGTTTGAGCAGGCCCTGACCGCCTTGTGTAGAACTTAGGGAATGGTGGAATGGGATGATATGGAGGTGGTGGTGGTGGTGGTGTAGTGGACTCAGATTGGCCCAGACTTGGAGGTAGAGGAACATAGACATTATCATCCGGAGATGTGGAGGAAACCAACCTGTCACCTGCTGTGGAGAAGTACATAACTGGCTCAAAAAATGTAACGTCAGCACTAACATAGTACTTGTCGTTAATAGGGTCATAGCAGCGATAGCCTTTTTGCGTCCGAGAGTAACCTACAAAGACACACTTAACAGCTCTAGGAGAGAGCTTGTCAAGTCCTGGAGTCAAGCGGTGAACAAAGGCGACTGTTCCAAAGACACGAGGGTAAGTGAAAACAAGTCCTTATCAGGAAAGAGAACAGAGATTGGAACTTTTTCCCCAAGAACGGAAGAAGGCATACGATTAACCAGATAGCATGTTGTAAGTATAGCATCTCCCCAAAAAGCTAATGGTGCACAACTTTGAATAAGTAATGTGCGAGCAATATCAAGAAAATGTCGATGTTTCCTCTCCGCGACACCATTTTGTTGTGATGTGTAAGCACAGGTAGTTTGGTGAATAATGCCCTTAGAGGAAAGAAACTGAGCAAGAGAACGAGTGCAGAATTCCAATGCATTATCCGTGCGCACATATTTAACAGTTGAAGAGAAAACATTCTGCACTTCATTGATAAGATTTTTTATAACACTTCCTACTTCAGATTTATTCTTAAGAAGAAAAGTCCAAGAGACACGAGAGAAATCATCAACCACAACGAGATAAAACATGTCCCTGATGATCAGGGACACGACTAGGACCCCAAATATCTATATGAAACAACTCAAACGGGGAGCTACTACTCCGACTCTGACGACCAGGGAAGCTAGAACGATGATGCTTCCCTAACTGACAAGCTTCACAACGAAATGAAGAATTCGAAGAGATCTGTGGCAGGAGGTAACGCATTTTCTGGAGCGGAAGATGACCAAAGCGAAGATGCCATGTATACGGAGAAACGGATCCCTGAGAGTGAAGTGAGACGCCATCATAAGAATTCCGGACTAGACAATAGAGGCCATTATGCTCAGAACCACAACCAATCACCCTGCCCGTTAGTATATCCTGAAAAATAACAGATGATGGGTCAAATATAGCACGAAAGTGCAAATCTTTTGTAATCTGACTAATTGATAATAAATTCATGGAGAACTCAGGTGCATGTAAAACATTCTGTAAGTGCATAGAGGGTAATAAGGAAGTCTCCCCCTGACCCACAATAGGAGAATGAGTGCCATCAGCTATGAGCACAGACCGACCAGACTGAATGTCCCCGTAGGACTGCAGTATATCTCTGTCACGGCAGAGATGATGGGTGGCTCCAAAGTCGACAATCCAACCTGATAGATCCTGGCTATGACGAAAGGCAGAAGTACTACCTGAGGTACTGGCAGCAGCAGAGGTACTAGCCGATGCAGAAGCCGCAACGTCAGCTGTATCAGCAGTCTCTGATGATGACTGTGGCATAATGTCACGAAGCCGTGCCACAAGCTCCTCGAACCTGTGATCTGGAGTAGATGCTGAAGGAGACTGAACATGATCAGCTACACGTGCTGAAGGAGGAAATCCATGCTTGGAATAGCATGTACCCTCGGAATGACCAGTGCGACGACAAAACGAGCACGTTGAACGCATACGACCTCCTCGGCCACGTGTAGTACCTCCACGGCCATGAAAAGAAGACGAACTACCTCGTCCTCTGGAAACCGCCATTGCCGAAGGAGGTGGAGTAGCAGCGCTGGAGGAAACAGAGATACGACTGAGCCTCCTGTAGACTTCCTCCATCGGAGGAATAGTAGCATCAGCGAGGATCTGAGAGCGGGCAGCCTCGTACTCCGTATCAAGGGCAGCAAGTAATACTCCTACCATAGTAGCATTGCGAAATGTCTTCTGCTGCTCCGGGGTGGCTGTGAGCGGGATGGTGCTATATAATTTCTTGAACATCCCTCGTAGGGACGTGTACAGAGAGTGAAGAGGCCGCCCATTTTGCTTCATAGTGAAAATATCATGCTGCAACTGCAGCATCTTAGTCTCGTTCCGTACTTGAGAATATGTCGTACCCAGAATATCCCACATCGCTTTGGCGGTGGGTTGATGGAGGACGTCATTGGCTATCTCCATCGAAAGCGTCCCTGATAGCTAGACCTTGGCGTAGGCATCGTCAGCCTCCCAGGAGGCATATATCCCCGTCTTCTCCACCGGCTCATCTTCGGTAAGAATGTGTTTCTTACCACATGACTTCATTTGGCTGAGGAACCGCATCGCCTAGAGCTCGTAGTTCGTCCCATCCATTTTGACTATTGGCGCCGACCCTTTGAAGGCACCTATGGAGGGCATATCCACATTTTGTTCTGACATGATGACGGAGAAGAAGACCTAGGATTGATAGGCAAAGGAACTGGTGTCTACAAAGACCTGATTGGATTCAAGTGCATATGTAGACTTTATGCACTTGAATCCATGGAGGAATAGGTGTCGGTCAACGAACGAAGGAGCCCGGGAGAGAGGGCTGGTCGGCGAGAGGGCCTCGACGAGAAAGAGGCTACGGGAGGGGAGGTGGCGGCGGCGGGAGGCGAGGCGCCGACGGGAGAGGAGGTGGCGGCGGAAGAGAGAGAGAGAGAGAGAGAGAAGGGAAGCGGCGGGGGGGGGAGGGGCGGTGGAAAAAACCCTAGGTTAGGGTTTTGGCTCTGATACCATGTTAGAGCAAAAATACTTTGTTATGTTATTCCATGGAGCCCTAGGGTCTCTTATATAGAGAGAAAACCCTTGGGTAAATTACATAGATGTACATGAGGTAAATAAGAAATACGTAACGGTACATCATAACATAACGTAAACCTCTACAATAAGTACAGATGATTATATTACCATCATTTATATTTTATATAACTATTATAAGTAGTTTACATTTTATTGGACATGTAAACTATTAATTTTTTTCAAATCCCACTCTTGTAGGGGTTGCGTTAGGTAGTCGACAGCCAGAGCAAAAAATAGTCGAATCTTTCAACATGGACTTGAGCAAGAATCCATGTAGCCGACCCTACTTATAGTGGGAGAAGGCTTAGTAAATTTTTAATTTTTAATTTAATTTGTAAACTATTAAAGTTTATGCAAAACTAGCACCACATATGAAAAACTTGAAGTACATCATATTAATACATGTCTTATCTAGCTTATATATATACATATATATTATTTTTTGCAGGCTGGGTCGGCCCATACCTCAACTCTCCTAGCCCAAGCTCGACCCATGAGCGAATTGGGTAGGCAAGCCCCCAACCCATCGACCAGGTTTCCTCTATGGGGTTATGGCAACATGGTGATGAAGCCATATGCAACACAATGATCAAGGACCATCCCCATATCCCCGTCAGTAGTCTACATCGGTCTTCTCATCGGTTACACACCTTTTGCATGATGATAGGGACAACAGGGTGTAATGCTAGTTCGATAGCAATATCAAAAGGTGCAACAATTATATGGACTATTTAAGTCCTATCTTCCAAGAAGGAAAAGAAGAGAGGTGAGTTTGTTCTCGTGAAGAAAAAAGTGATTGCTAGTGCATATGCTCAATAGGCCCAATAGAAGGCTTTGTTTTTGCTAACAAAACAAAAAATAATGAAAAAAGGAAGGGTGAAAAGGAAGAAAAAGGTCCAGCCAAGAAGGATGAAAAAAGAAGAAAATTTAGTGTTTTAAAAGGGAAAACATGCTTTAAGAAAAAGGAACAAAACAAGTTAAGTGTGCCCACTTGCTCTCACGACTTGATCTATTGCGTTCACGTTTTCGACAAGTATGGAAGAAAGAAGGAATGATATGGTAGCTCACAACTTTTCTTCTACTTGAGATCACCCGATGAAGATTCATATGCCCATCATGCTCTACTCATAACCTACAACGAGATCTCATCTTTCAAGTTTTGATACGAGAACCCTTGTTAAGGTGCGTGTATGAGAGAAACTTACTCTTTAAGCTCCTTATATGAGAGAAGCTACTCCTAATGCTTTTATAAGGGAGGATCTTTCTTAGAGTTTATGTATAAGAGAGGCTCATTCTTGAGACATTGTATGGAACAAAAACACTATTTAATGCTTTGCATCCACTATTACTATTACTTCATATGGACTTCTATTGTTGCTACTTGGGATCATCTTAGGTTTTAGTTGTCCATTAATGTGTTACATTAAGATTAGCGTGCTAACTCCAACAAGTCATCTTTGTTGAGCTTCCACTCCAAGCACATGCCTCACCTCCAAGGGTTATCTCCTGCATATAGGTTTCCTCCCAGCACCAACTACTTCGAGCTGGTCCCCTCAGAGATTTCTCAAAAATGTATCAAGCGAAGATTTCCAACTCCAGCTTTTAAGAGAGATTCCCAGAGCAGATGAGTGATTAGATCGCTTCAAGATCTAATTACGCTACTTTCACATTTAGTCCCATATTTAGTCCTCGAGTATAATATGAAGATAACATAGAGGATCCCTGTTCCCTAGGATGAGGACGATCCTATGGGACAAATACCTTAACAATCATTATGTATAGCCAGTGGAATTTTAAATTAGCACTAAGCTAAAACTTTTTGACCCCTTGTAAGGTTTTTGTTGAAATAAAAAAGCGGAAGCAGAATCGAAAATAAAAAAACAACATAAAAATATAAAAGTGGACACTCAAATTTTGCGTGGAACAATACTCCGTGAAGAGCAGGAATAGGATGAAACTACAGGAAAATTCCTTAAAGGGATGAATCTTCTATTAAAATTTCTTAATGAATATGGGGGTGAGGAGCCCCTTATATAGCCCTACACATATACCAGAGTTCCACTTACAGACGTTGTGGGACTAAACATGAGAGGGGTATTTGGATCTTGGAGAGATCCAATTACTCATTTATTACATTCTCTAACACTTCCCCAAGATGGAGTTGAGAAAGCTGGAACTTGCAACAAAAGAAAATATAAGCAACTCGTCTTCATTCCATACATCTGCGAGATATGGAGACCCGCTTGGAGTAGTCGTTGCTCGGAGAAGACCTCGCACGAGGAAGGGTCTGTGACGATCAAGTCTTGCCTATGGTAGAGCCGTTGTAAAAGAAGTCCAGCATGGAGAGTAGTCAATGCTCGAAAAGATGGTTGATACGCATTCGTACTCAGGAGTGTCGATCTATCTCCAAGTTGTGGATGGGTAGTAGAAGTCAAAGATAATCCCAGGTAGAGAAGTCCATCTAGAGTAATTGATGTCGGGGATACCCTGACGCAGAATGGTCTTCTTTTTTATGTTGGGAATAAACACCCGATAATCGGGATTAGGCATTCAATGTAGAGTGATCGAGGATAGGCACTCGATCGCTTTTGTTGAGGAGCCACGAGTAGATGATGATGGACAAAATAGAAATCCTATAGATATGTCTCAACAGAAAAATATGGCTTGTTCTCACTCCCCTTTCTCCATATTTGACATAATAAGAACATAGATGATCATGTGGGAGAAACAATGAAGAATATATATTTTTTCTTTTCTTTTGTTTCGCTCAACTTTTATCATTTTTTATAATTCGTCTCTCATTTTTTTATGATCCTTTTTTTCTTTTTTCCATCGATCTTCCTTTTTTAAAATCATTACGGCTCAAAGGTAGCCCATTTTTATTGTCCCTCCTTCCCATTTTTTGTGAACTCAGGATTTTTTAGAGACCCATAAGCATCCCTCTTTTTTGTTGTCGGCCCCTTCTTTTCTTCTTTTAAAGTTTTTTTTTGACACTCAAAAAAGGGGGGATACACTCAGAGGTGTTCGCCCCAATTTATTTAAAATTTAAAATTAAGGTGGAATATACTTACAGCGGGGAAACAACACAAAAGTCAAGGTAGATGGTACAAGAGATACCATCCGCCACCCAAAATAAAAACGTTACATGGATAGCCAATCCGAACAGAAATTATTTGCAGCGATACATATATTTTCCTTATAGAAACGCTGCCCTGCAAAAATCAATTTGTTTCTTCCCAGCCAAATGCTCCAAATACGCGCAATGGGAATAATTCTGTCCGATCTAGGGCGAGAAGATGCAGCAGCAAGGCTCTCCCAGAATTCAAGCAAAGAGGATCGATTCACCCATCCCACGCCATCCCAGATGGCCTGCACGAAGGGGCATAGCAAGAAGAGGTGGTCGGAGGTTTCAATGTCGATGTCGCACAAAGCACAGGTTGGAGAGATGTTCGGAATAATGGAGGTGCAGCGGGCACGCGTAAGTATTCTTTCACGTCTGAGAAGCCAAAGGAAGACGCTGATCCTCTCCGGAATCTTGAGATTCCAGATGAGCTTGCAGTGGCGAAGAAGAGATGCATCCGCAATCAAAACAGGGGGAAGAACGGAGAGATAAGCCTTTCGAGTGGAGAAGGTCCCGTCCAACCAAGCAAAGTGATCACGGCCCGAAGAAGGCGAAGGAACGTCCGCAAGAAGAGTCATCAAATTTGTGAAGTCAGTGAGTCGCTGGTCGGAGAGCGTGCCCAAAAAATAGGGCACCAGACGCCATCGGCCCAGCAAGAGGCCACCGAAGCCGTTTTATCCCCGGCCATCGCATAAAGACGAGGAAAAAGATTCATGAGAATGCCCTTCCCGGACCAATCCACAGTCCAAAAGCGAAAAGATCTCCCATCGCCAATAGCCGGAGCAACCAGCGAGCGGTTAGAATTGAAGACATACAAGATATCGCGCCAGAAAGAATGGGAGGGACCCGGGGAATGGTCGCCAAAAACAGATGCAAATGCATTACCAGCTGCCACGCGAAGGCATTGCAGCAAGAAACTCTCTTCCCGGCCAAGAAGCCTCATCGCCCACTTGAGGAGCCAAGCATCACGAACCACCTCCAAGCGCCTAACGCCAAGACCCCCGTCACTTTTCGGCCTAGAGAGGTCGTCCCATCGAACTAAATGCAAGCCTCTACTGGCCGAACCATTCTTGCCCCACATGAAGCGCCTCAATGCTTTCTCCAGATGGAGGCGGATTCCTTTGGGCAATCCGCGAGCCGAGAAGAAGTAGATGGGGATAGCCGAGAGAACCGATTTGATAAGTACTAATCGACCGCCTTTGGATAGCATTGACGAACGCCAGCCAGCCAATCTGCCATCCACCTTTTCAATCACCCTGTGATAGTCCCGCAAACGCGGCCGACCAAGAGAGAGAAGCAAGCCCAAGTATTCAAGCGGAAGCTCCCCGAGGGAAGCCCCCAAAATCGAGGAGCATTCCCCGGCCTCAAGAGCCGATAAGCCAAAAGGCACCACTTTGGATTTAGCGCCGTTGATGTGGAGTCCCGAGATCTCGCAAAAAAGTTGAATCGTTGTGGCCATCCCCAAAGCCTGAGACCGGCCACCCTCAATAAAGCAAAGGGTGTCATCCGCGAATTGAATTAGAGGGATTTGAAGGTCATCCAAAAAACAGCCGCGAGTAAGACCAGCATTTGCCACACCCTGGATCATGCGAGGCATAACGGCAACGGCCAGAACGAAGAGGAGAGGGGCGAGGGGGCATCCCTGACGAACCCCTCTCCGAGGCTGAAAAAGTCCCCCGGTCGGCCGGCCGTTAATAGAGAGGGAGAAAGAGACAGTAGTAACGCATCGTCTAACCCATGAGATCCACAGGCTGGACAATGAATTTTAAGTTGCAGGCCATTAGGCTGGACAATGAATTTTAAGAAAAAGAAAATAAAATTGGGTACGGCCTCATTTGCCGGATGGGAACCTATTCTATCTTCACACCGCCACGAAATAGGGAGATGAGGAGAATCCATTGTTTGCATGTCTTTATCTATCTCAATGGAGAGGATTGGTTGCAGCGAGATCTAGATTCAAGATGGAGATATCGCTTGGACCACCGCCTCCTGGATTTAGCAAGGGTTGCGCAATGGGAGATCGCCCCACGAGGTTGGAGATTTGAAGATGATTTCATCGAATAATTGGGGTTCCGTCGATGATGCCAGAACTCCTCTAACGTGGAGTTCATAGAGAGGAGTAGTTGGCATCGCTCGGAACCCATCTCTGCTTGATTGCATGCCCCTTTTTTTACTCGCCAAAGCATATGCTTCTGCTTCGAACTTCTGCTGTTATTTCTTGCTAATGGGTGCCTGGATATGTGGGAGGTGTTGTCGGGAGGTTTTGTGCAAGGTTGGTGGTGATTGTGAGACTTGGGGTCTCAGATTAGGGTTAGGGTTAGCCCTCACATGCTGCTTAGGGATGAGTGTGTCGCCATTGCCGCATGGAGAAGGATCGGGATTCAAGACTAGAGAATCATTTTGTTTCTTTGACCCTAGGTGGGTTCTTGTGTACAAGGATCAGCTTGGATGCATTGCAAAATTAGGGTTACAATCGAGAACCCTATATGCTCTATCAAACTAGAACTGACACTATCTTCCATCATAATGAGGACTAGAACATAAAAGCTGAAAAAAATTCAAAATTTATGAAACTTTGAACAAGTTGAAAAAAATTGAACTAATTGGATACTCCAAAATCGACTTGCTATGATACCTTGTTGAAATAAATAAGCGGAAGCAAAAGTAATAAAGAACAAGAACATAAAAATATAAAAGTGTATATTCATAAAAATATAAAAGTGTATGTTTAGATTTTACGTAAATAGCTACTCTGTGAGGAGTGGGATGAAACCATGAGAGAAGGCGTCAAAGAGTCGGATCTTGCATTGAAATCTCCCAATGACTACAAGGGGTGTGAGGAGGTCCCACTTATAAACGATGTGGGACTAAACATGAGAAGGGCGTCTATTATATTCTCCGACATTTTTAATTCCAAATTCTATTTGCATGTTTAACTCAAAGAAATTAATAATAAAATCTCATGGCAATACCTTTTTTGCAACAAAAATATGCTAAGGCTTAGTAAAAGATGAAGTGTAAATACTTTAAATTCACCAAATGAACCGATTTGACCCTCATGTCATCGAAAAATCTTGGGCTCAATGGGTAGACTCATCAATTAGCTAGTGTATAGGCTCTAACAAGCAGACCTCGAGCCAAAGTTTCAACTAGGTACCTAAGCTTGACTCCTTTGAAAAAGATGAAGATGAAGTGCAAATACCTTAAATTCACCAAATGGACTGATTTGGCACTCATGTCATCAAAAAATATTGGGCTTGACGGGATAGCTCGTCAATTCGCTATTGTATTGGCTCTAAGAAGCTGACCTCGAGCCAAAGTTTCAACTAGGTACCTAAGCTAGCCTCCTTAACTCAGTGAATTGGCAATTGCTAAATATAGTGGATGTTTAATAAAACTAAGAATATAATGAATATGTTGTGTATGTTATGATGTTTTATAAGTTTACATCAAATCTAACTAGATATCCTTTCAAATTTCCTATAAATGTTAGTGATTTTAAAGAAGCTAACATTAAAGTAAGAACTTGGTATCAACAACAACAAAGCCTTTTCCACAATTAAGTAGGGTCGGCTACATGGATTCTTTGCCTCCATTCAGATCTATCTTGGGTCAATCTAGGGTTTATATCCAAAAAACTAAGATCCCTTCGTATAGTCTCTTTCCAACACTTTTTGGGTCGTCCTCATCCTCTCTTAATTGGCTCAACATCCCAACACTCGCATCTCCTAATTGGTACATCAGTTGACCTTCTTTGCAAATGACCGAACCATCTTAAGCGGTTTTCTCGCATCTTATCCTCAATCGGAGCTGTTGGGAAACGTGAATGAGATGATACTATTCCATAGCCCTAGGCTCTCTTATATAGGAGAGTAGCCTATGGGTAAATTACATAAAGGGAATAACAAGAAAGAGAAATAACAAAGAGATACAATAACTCAATATGCGTCAACACTCCCCCTCAAGATGGAGCATAGATGTCAATCATGCTCAGCTTGGAAGCACACTTCTGAAATGGACCTCGTAACAATGCCTTGGTGAATATATCTGCAGTCTGGTTCTCTGAAGTAACATGAGATGTGGCAATGAACCCTTTCTGAATCATATCACGTATGAAGTGACAATCCACCTCAATATGCTTGGTCCGCTCATGGAATGCAGGGTTGTTTGCAATGAACAAAGCAGCTTGATTATCACATTCCAAGTTCATAGGAAGTGGTACATCTAAACATAAATCTGTCATCACCGCTTTCACCCACATCATCTCTGTAGTAGCCTGGGCCATAGCCCTATATTCGGATTCAGCACTAGATCTAGCTACCACAGTTTGTTTCTTGCTCCTCCATGAGACTAGGGCATCTCCAACATAGACAGCATACCCTGAGGTGGACTTTCTATCCTTAGGACATCCTGCATAGTCTGCATCTGCGCACGCTGAGATAGAAATCCCTTTTCCTTTCTTGAATAGCAGACCTTTACCTGGAGAAGATTTGAGATATCTAAGTATCATATTTATTGCATCCATATGCACTTGGCGTGGCTGCTCCATAAACTGGCTCACACGGCTCACTGCAAATAATATATCTGGCCTAGTGACCGTGACATATAACAATTTGCCTACCAGTTCTCTATATCTTCTCCTATCAACCTCCTCTGTGTCATCATCATACAGCTTCATGCTGGGGTCCATTGGTGTCGTAGCAGGTCGACACCCTAGCATACATGTCTCACTCAGTAGATCTGTAACATACTTCCTCTGTGACATGACTAATCCATACGGATTTCTGGCAAACTCCAGCCCCAGAAAATATCTAAGGACTCCCAGGTCCTTGGTGACAAACTCGGTCCCCAGCCTTTCCTTTGCATGCTTAATGCCCTGGTCATCATCACCTGTAATCAAGATATCGTCAACATAAACCATGATGACAACAATACCTCTTGCCGTCTTCTGTACAAACAAGGAATGATCACCATTGGAGCGTTTATATCCTTGTTTCTCAAAGAGGTCTGACAGCTTCTGGAACCATGCTCTGGGGCTCTGCTTAAGGCCATAGATGGCCTTATGTAATCTGCAAACCTTGGAACACTCCCCCTCAACAGCAAAACCAGGTGGTTGTTGCATATAAACTTCCTCCTGCAAGTCTCCATACAGAAATGCATTCTTCACATCCAGTTGATAGAGTGGCCAGTCTTTAGTAACTGCAACTGATAAGAGGATCCGCAGAGTAGAATGACGAGCCACAGGGGAGAACGTGTCAAGGTAATCTACCCCATATGTCTGTGTGAATCCCCGTGCAACTAATCGTGCCTTGTACCTGTCAATGGAGCCATCTGCATTGTGTTTAACTGTAAACACCCATTTACAACTCACTGGGCTGACATCTGGAGGTATAGTAACCAAACTCCATGTTCCTCTAGACTGAAGTGCCGCCATCTCTTCCTCCATTGCTAGCCGCCATCTAGAATCCTGCAAAGCCTCATGGTGGGTCCGTGGAATGTCTGTAGCTGAAAGTGCCAATGCAAACGTCCTGAAATGTCCAGATAGCCTCTCAAAAGACACCGCGGCTGATATTGGATACTTGGCACAGCTTCTCTTTTGTTTGCGTAGAGCGATTGGAATATCCAGATTATCACCATGCTCCTGTAATGCATCCTGCTGAGAAATGTCGTTAGATCCATCAACATTAATAATTTCATTACATACCATAGGCGAGCTAGTTGACTGGTCAGGACCATGAGCTGTATGCGGCCTGCGGGTGTAATGGAATGGTAAAGGGGATACTGTAGATGGTGGTGGTGGTGGCGGTGATGGTGGTGGTGATGATGGTGGTGATGTTGGTGGTGCCATGAATACTATATCAGGAGATATAGGTGGTGGCTGCATATTTCCGGATTCTGAAAAATACATAATGGATTCAAAAAATGTAACATCTGCACTGATCATATACCGCCGACGCACAGGGTCAAAACACTTGTACCCCTTTTGAGTTCTGGAGTACCCCACAAAGACACACTTGACAGCCCTAGGAGAGAGCTTGTCAGAACCAGGCGACAACAAGTGGACAAAGGCAACTGACCCAAACACACGAGGGGTAAGAATGAACAGATCCTTGTCAGGATAAATAAGTGAAAAAGGAACCTGTTCATTCAAGACAGACGAGGGCATACGATTGATAAGATAGCATGCAGTGAGGACGGCATCACCCCAGTAGGAGTACGGAACATGACTCTGAATAAGAAGTGACCTTGTGACATCAAGTAGGTGACGATGTTTCCTTTCTGCAACCCCATTTTGTTGAGACGTATGAGCGCAGGATGTTTGGTGTATAATTCCTTTAGAGGAGTAGTAGTTGGCTAGATTGTTGGTGCACAACTCTAAGGCATTGTCACTTCTCATAATTTTGACAGTTGTGGAAAAAACATTCTGAATCTCATTTAGAAAGTGAATAATAATATTTCCTGCTTCAGACTTATTTTTCATTAGAAATACCCATGATGCTCTAGAAAAATCGTCCACAAATACAATATAAAACCTGTGCCCCTGATGATCGGGAACACGACTCGGACCCCAGACGTCGACATGAAACAACTCAAACTTGGAGTTACTACTCCGACCTTGACTACTGGGAAAAGATGACCTGTGATGTTTTCCCAACTGACACGCCTCACACTGGATAGGTGTGTGAGAAAGACTATAAGGTAGGACTAGACGCAACTTCTGAAGCGGTAAATGACCAAAACGCAGATGCCACAGGAGAGGTGATACTTGTTCTGCGGGAGAAGCTGTGATTCCGGCAAATGGGGTCTGGTTCAGACGATAAAGGCCTCCTTGCTCATAGCCATGACCAATCACGTTGCCCGTACGGATGTCCTGAAAAATCAATGAAGATGAATCAAAAATAGCTCGACAATGAAGATCCTTCGTAATCTGACTAATTGACAACAGATTCATAGAAAAATGCGGTGCATGCAAAACATTCTTGAGCTGCATGGAAGACGTCAGTCTAATCTCCCCCTGACCCGTGATAGGAGAGTGTGTGCCATTGGCAATAACTACTGTCTGTCCTGGAGGAATCTGAGTGTATCCTGTAAGTAGGCTCTGGTCGCCACATAGATGATGTGTAGCGCCAGAGTCCATGATCCATGGCAGTGTATCAGATCTACTACTGTGGAGTGCAAGTGTACTACCTGAAGTACTCGTAGAGGCAGAAGCAGAAGCAGCAGCATCAGTATGACTCTCTGTCGACGGTGCTGGGCCAGATGGTGGGATAATGCCCCTGAGACGGGCAACCAGATCATCAAATCGTTGATCCAGTGTAGCTGCAGACGGGGGCTCTATCTGCTCAGCGGCTCGTGCGGATGCAGGAAATCCATGTGTCTTCAGTATGGCCGACTCTGTGACAATATGAGCATGTTGGCCTAGTGCGGCCACCCCTTCCACGGGGAGTACGTCCACGGCCCTGGTAATGAGAACCACGGCCTCTGTTGGCCGCCATGGCTGAGGGATTCTGACTAGCAGCTGCTGAAGGTACTGTGATCCTACTCAATCTGTGAAAAGCCTCCTCCATGGGAGGAATAGTCGAGTCCGCCAAAATCTGTGAACGTGCGGCCTCATACTCTGGATCAAGTGCAGCGAGAAACACACCCACCATCGTCGCATTCCTGTATGTCTTCTGTTGTTCTGGCGTGGCGGTAAGAGGCATGAAGCTGTAGAGCTTCTCAAACATCCCTCTCAATGATGTATAGAGAGAATGTAAAGGACGGCCGTTCTGCTTTATTGTGAATATGTCATGTTGTAGCTGCAGGATCTTCGTCTCATTTTTCGCCTGAGAATATGTTGCTGCCAGGATATCCCACATGTCTTTAGCCGTGGGTTGATGTAAGATGTCATTGGCAATTTCAATAGCCAATGTACCGGATAGCCACACCTTGGCATATGCATCATCGGCCTCCCAAGAGGCATGAACTCCAGTCTTCTCTGCAGGCTCTGGCTCGGTAAGAATGTGCTTCTTACCTGTAGACTTCATCATGCTCATGAACTGCATTGCCCACAGTTCATAGTTCGTACCATCCATTTTGACAATAGGCGCTGGACCACGAAATGCGCCAATGGACGGGATATCTGCCTTGCTGTCCGACATACTGGAAACGGAAGACTGGAGCAACTGAAAGAGAAATAATCTTTGTCTACAGTGACATAACCGGGATTAGTTGCGTGTGTAGACTTCAAGCAACTAACCCCATATAGATTCGGATCTGTGCCCTAGGGTTTTGGGACTTAGGGCACGTAAGCACGTGCGAGGGGCACGCGCGCACGCACCTGGAGTATCACGCGCGCACTGGAGCGCGTTTCTGGAGATTCACACGCGCACTGGAGCGCGCAACTGTGCACGTAATGGTGCGCACAGTTGCACGGGGATGGTGCGCACGGTGCTGCGCGAGTAGAGGCGCAAGACTTATGCGCGTAGGCGTGCGGCGATGCGCGCACAGGCGCCGATGATGCGCAAGATGCGCGCGCACAGGCGCGAGATGTGCGCACAGGCGCACAGGCGCTGGAGTCGATGCGGCGTCGCCTGCGCGGAGATGGTGGCTGATCGGCTAGGCGGCGCCGACTCGAGGGAGAGAGGAAGAAGAGAGGCCGGCGGGTGGGGTTAGGGTTAGGGTTAGGTTTCGAGAACTCCGGTCTAGGACCGTCGCTCTGATACCATGTTGGGAAACGTGAATGAGATGATACTATTCCATAGCCCTAGGCTCTCTTATATAGGAGAGTAGCCTATGGGTAAATTACATAAAGGGAATAACAATAAAGAGAAATAACAAAGAGATACAATAACTCAATATGCGTCAACAGGAGCTACACCAACTTTCTTTCTGATTGTATCATTCCGAATCCAATCTTTATGTGTATGTCCACACATCCACCTTAGCATTTTCATTCTCCTACAGCCATTCTCTGCACATGTCTATGGGTCACAAGCCAATTCAGGTCCATAGAGCATAGCAGGACTCACGGCTGCTTTGTAAAACTTTCCTTTAATTTTTAAAGGAATTTTCTTATCACAGAGAATAGCAGAGTTTCCTCTCCACTTTAGCCAGCCTGCATTTATTCTATTAGTAACATATCCATCAATTTCCCCATCATGTTGCAAAATAGATCCCATATATCTAAAAGAATCTCTCTTCCGAATGTTATCGTCACTAATCTTCACCTCGATTCCTTCACCATTGCTTCCATCAAAGGTGCACTTCATATATTCCGTCTAGCCCTACTTATACGAAATCCTTTCTCCAATGCATGTCTCCGGACCTCAAGCTTCTCATTTACTCCATCTCTAGTCTCGCCAATCAACACAAATATCATCAGCAAATAACACACACTAAGGTAACTCATCATGAATGTGACTTGTCAACTCGTTCATAATAAAGTAGGAACTTGGTAAAATAATTTGGTAACAATTGGAATGCTGATCAGTGAAGTGGTTTTTATTTAATATCCCATGATAGTTGAATATTTTTGAAGCACTAACTCGTGAAATTCCTTATAGCTTGCAATTAATTCAGGTAAATATACTCAAATTGTTGGTCGAAAAAATATACTCATTGTCTCACTATCTGATCTTACAAGCTGGCTCGTTTAGATAAATTTATCTAGAGCCGGCTTGTTAATGAGCCCGAATGTTAGCTCGTGATTGTCTAGCCTGAACTTGCCACACAAGTACTGAACTCATCTTTTATGCCAGAAATTTCTCTGGATTGTCTAGCTTCAGCTTGCCCCAGCAGTGTTGAACTCATCCTCGATGCTTTTTATTGATTTCAATCTTTGAGACCAATCATGCTCCATGGACACCTGTACATGGTGTTATCCTATGTATGCACCATGCACCTCCAACAAACATGTACTCACTACTATGGTTGTTTAAGAAAAGTGAAGGATTGAGTCAATCGGATTGTATTATAGTATGGGTCTTATGTGTTGAAAATTACATAGTCTATTATTAGAGAGTAGGGTGTGAATAAGGCATTTATATAGAACATTGTATTATAAGTTTCGGAGGGGAATAAATATGCAAACATGACTATAAAGTCACTTTTCTCATAGAGCAGGGTGATCATTCTAACCATCTTGAACCGTATAAATTCATGTATTAATATGCTTGTTATCCTTATCTTTCCATTTCATATTTCAGCATGTTATCAAAGCCATACATCTCAAGGTTTGATGATGTCATGTAACAACAAAGCAGCGACTTTTTAAGACCATACTACAACTATCGAATGAAGCATGCAAAGCCCTCGTGGCGATGATCGCAAGCTTCAAGATTGTTGAAGAAGAAAGGCAGATAAGGTTCAAGCAATGGTGGCAATCTTTGACAAGTTTGGTCATGATGATTGTACACGTGAGAAGGCCGTAAAGGCAACAGCATCAAAGAAATCCAATATGCCACTCAAAGGTGTGACTATGTCAAGTGAGGGTGCAAAAGATTAGGCAGCTGAGGTGTTGCCGCATCATCTACATTGAAGCGAGCCAAGACGATGGCATGGTTAAGTTCACGCACATGAGACATAAAGGAGAAGGCCCCACCATGCCACATGGAGGTGCTATTCACAACGTGCGACAAGGTGGAGAGGCTAAGATTGGTTCAACAACCACATGTTGATTGAATAGATTTTTGAGTTTACGTTGTGTTACTATTTCACAATTTATTTATATATCTTTAGTATGTAATTTAACCATTAGCGTTTCTCTCTTCTATACAAAAGAATCCTTGGGCTCTATGAATAAACAACGAATCATTCTTTTCTACATGTTATCAGAGTGGCAAACCTAGACTGAAGCATGTGTGCTACGCTCCAAAACCCTACCTTCCAGCCCTAACCATTGCCACATGCCGCAATGGTATTAAAAGGCGCGCCTCGAGGCGGTCGAGGCGTACGCCTCGAGGCGAGGCGGGCCTTTTTAGCCTCGAGGCGTGCGCCTCGACCTTGTCCAGTGAGGCGTGCACCTTGAGTGGCTGAGGCGTAGGCTCGAGGCGGTCGAGGCATTTTCCGAGGCGTTTTTGTTTTTTTTTGAAGATTTTTTATATGATTTTAATAGTTACATGGTGGTTTGAGAAGCTTATAAATATATATTTGTTTAGGATAATGATTATACAAGTTAAATGCCTAAATCTGATGTTTCTTTCGTATCCATAACTCCACATTTACTATTAATTATGTGTAACTATTTCGGCAAACTGCTTCATATTTACTATTAATTATGTCTAACTATTAATTTATGCAAAATGTATGCTTAAATTTGACCTCTTTCATATTCATATGCTTGAATTTGACCTCTTTCATATTCATATTTACCATTAACATGCCAAGTTATTTCAGTGAACGCTTACTATTACATCCTTAAACATATAAAAATGTGTATACGAATTCGAATCCTCATATAAGAAAAAAATTTTGGGACGGGGGCGCTGCCCCCTGCACCCCCGCAAGGGGGGGGCCATCCTGAGCCCCCCCTAGCCCCCCCAGGCTCGTTGACCGGGCAGCGAGACCCCCGTTCTGGTAGGGTATGGTGCAACAGGGGGATGCATACAACCGTTCTTCATCTGGGTATAGTAGAACATATAGTTAGGATTCAAATCATATGATTCATACCAACAACTTGGATATTTATAACGACAACTATAGCCATTCCCTTTTAGATAATTTTTTAGTGATAGTTATAAGTTATAACCAATGATTTCCTTTTGATTAGGTAGAAATTTAGAAAGGTTTATGGCATTGAGTCATTGACATATCCTTTTTTCATGTTCTTATCTTCATAATATCATCATATATTACATTGTTATATATTATATGTTTGTCAGATTATATTATTTCATCAATAAATATATGTATTATATATTTTATAATTATTTTTCTATATAAAACTGAGGCTTATGCCTCGACCGCCTCGAGGCTACGCCTCGCCTCGCTTCAAGGGAAAACGCCTCGTTCCGCCTTTCGTTTTTTCAAACCTTGCATGCCGCCAATAGAAGCAGCAACAGTTGTCGTGTGCTGCCAGCAGCAGCAGCAAACATTGTCGCGCTCCACCAGCAGCAGGCTGCAGTGATTTTTGCCACTCCAGCGATTTCTCGCCGTGATTCAGCCACTACGACGATGAGTTGGAAGTCGAATTCCGAAATTTTTGATCTGAATCTAGAGGTTTTTGGTCTGATTTAGGTTTGAAAATAAATTAATCAGACTGTTGTGGACCCGTTTGAGGCCCAGGAAGGACAATGGTTGTCTAGGGGTTGTTGTGGAATGAGTTTACGCCCACAATCATCTCTTTTTATGTCGGTTTATACACTTCAAGATAGATCTAAAGTCCTTGTTCTTTGTCCACAATGTCAGAAAGCAGAGTTGATACGCCATTTACAGGTACCTTTAAAGGTACAACACCTATTATTGAGATGGATGGCACAAACTACGAGTTGTGGTCGATGCAGTTTATGAATCTATTGTAAAGTCATGCTAAGAAGCATATTATGACGAAGGATGAGCTGGTGGACAAGATTGGGACCAACGTCTCATGGGAGGCAGATAATGCATATGCCAAGGTGTGGCTATCTAGTACTATCTTTGATGAGATAGCCAATGATTTCCTAAGTCAACCCACAGCAAAGACGATATGAGATATCCTCGCAACAACATACTCTCAATCGGGGAATGAGTCAAAGATATTGCAACTCAAGCATGAAATCATCATGACCAAACAGGGTGATCATCCTCTTAATGCCATGTAAACATCTCTGAGTGGTGTGCTTGAGCGGCTCCATAGCTACATACCCTTGACAGCCTCATCAAAGCAACACAAGACCTATAGAGATTCTGTCATGATGAGGGTGTTTCTGGCCGATCTTCATCCAGAATATGATTCGGCTCGCTCTAAACTTCTCACTGATGCTACCATACCTATGGAGGAAGCATACCACGGGCTGAGCCGATTGAGTATCCCCCCTAGCACGCCCTCTCAAACATCTTCGGCTATGACAGCTTCCCGTGGTAGAGGTGGTTCATCTTCGTTCAGAGGACGAGCCAAACGTGGCAAAGGCAGTCCACACCCACGTCAGTCATGTTCATACTGTCACCGATCAGGTGATTCAAAGGATACATGCTACCCCAAGCATAGATTTCCACCATCGGCATGTGCGGCACAGCAGGCTTACGCTGCTCCTGATCTCGCCGACCATGTTACGATGACTTCGTTGCTCGTTTGAGAGAGATGATGCCACTAGTCGTCAGACCCTCTAGTTCCAATTCTCCAGATATTGCATCCTCTACCTCTACTAGTACTTCAGGCATTAATCATGCATTTACTGGTCGCTCCGAACCAGATCCTTCAGAATTGATAGTGGACTCTGGATCTTCACATCATCTACATGGAGATCGCTTGTAGTTTGGTACTTATAGTCCAAACTCCATCTTTGTTTTCTACCTTTTGATATCCCATTCCAACCATGCCTCCCCACTCCTCCTTAGATACCATAGGACCACTAGTCGAACTATTCTCTGAAGGATATCGAATAATCCTCAAGCGCATCACGGAAGCGTGAGCATCGTATCGTATACGATGAGTCGAACTAGTTGTTCTGTGCGGCGGAATTTAAAAATTTTCATGTGATGAAACCACATGATCCAATAACAATTCTCGGATCGTTTCATCTAAACCACATCAAGTATATAGGAATACCTCTTGAAACATGGTTGATCGAATCTCTACTAAAAGAGACCTTTTGTCTCAAATCCGATCTTCGGAGACGACGCTTGCGAGCGCGGGGATGAACCGCGTAATCCTCGCAATCTAAGATGTTGAATCCAAGCGTTGAACTCCTGATCTCGTCGCACGAGATAAAACGCCTTCTTTGTGAGCGAAGCACACCAAAGAAGAGGGAGAACCGAGAATCGTCGAGGTGGCGTCACAACGGCGAGTCAACGAGGAAGATGTCTTCTTCTTCTCTTGGAGTGGACGGCCACCAATATGAGAGAAGAAGAGAGAACGTGTGGAATGAGAGAAGAGAGAGAGCTTATAATTCTTGTTTTTGTTGTAACCCTAGAGAGCATGGAGTGTCTCTCTATATATAGGGTTTCGAAATCCATGGATCTCAATCCATGGGACACACAAAATCAATGGATGAGATTGATTTGTGTTTCTTTCAATGGTCAAGATTATTGTTGGTAGAAAACACAACTAATTTAATTTAGATTAAATATATTTGGTAAATCAAATATTATTCAATCATAAATCAAATCACCAATATTGGAGATAAAGGAGATGGAAATCTCCACATTCCATATGGAATCATGGACGGCTACCAATTCCATGTTGGAATGGCTAGCCGTCCACACATTCCTAATTGGAATGTGAGATATTCCAATGAAATCCAAGATTTCTCCAATTACAACAACAATTGTTGTAAAATATTCTACAAAAATAATTCATAATTGTTTTTGAGAATATTGCAATCTTGCCATTGGAAGTTTGTGAATCAAATTCACAACCCAAAACAAAAGGTAATTTACATTTTCAATTAATTATACAATGTGAATCCAATTCACACCAATAATTAATCAACAAATATAAATCATAATAAGCTCTCTATAATATATTATAAATCATATTTATAATATATTATGAATAATTGGATATTGTTATCCACATTATTCCTATCCATAATAATTAAATCATATTTAATTATATTGGATCATCATTCACATGCATCCATTAATGTGAATCAAATTCACATTATTCAAGATAATTAAATCACATTTAATTATCCATTTCTCAATGCTTAGATATAATTCAACTATGGAATTATTCTTGAACCCTTTCAAGAATAATGCGCTTTCTCCGCAGATACTTGGAGATAAGGAGAGGGAGATAGTATTGTTCCACGTATAGTGACTTAGATGTTGAGATCTCATCTCAAATCCAGATCTGACGGATCTCTCATAGATCTTGATTAAATCAAGACCGCAAATCTAATCTTCTCATTGCATCTGAATCTCATTCAGATCAGTGTCCAACACTTGGACCAAGATCAGATTACCTCTCTACTGAGAGGAGTCACTAAAATCAAAACCTGTTTCATCACTTCCTCGGAATGGAAGCGTCATGATTATACAATCGTTTATGATCAAATCACCCTCAGGTATTCCTAACACCTGTACATTCTGCATACTGGAAGACCTATGATCAACCTGAAGATATAGATCAATTTTACACTGTCATCTTCAGGGTTTGATCACCAAGTTTCTCAATCTTGGTCATTGGGAATCGGTATCGATCATATGCTTTCCAAATGCATATATTATACCTTCAAATTCTTGTCATGTTTCCAAAACACGATGACCATGCATGGAATTTGATCGGTCTCAATACCTCATGAGTGAGCTCATGTCTTCCGGTTCACAAGTGAACCTGTATGATCCCTTTGTGAGATCGTATTACTCATATGCCCTTACACGTACACCCGCTCGCCGGTGTATAGACCTTGGTTAGGTCATCAACCTGTTGGTCTTTCAAATATACACACTCAGACATATAGTAATACATCTGTCTCTGGTTAGAGGATGTGTGCCTATGCTGTGACAGTATTCAAAATAGGGCTTAGGTTATCTCGATCTCGTTAAGTCAACCCTTTGACCTAACTAATCTCATACCTCCGAATCACTATTCACATGCAAAGGACCTGCATGAAGAGGTCGGTCAGATATCAGCCTTTATGAGAAAGGATTGGCATCTCCTACTCAGGTTGGGCGTCATCTCTTAATAATCATTTGACGGTGCTTGATGAGTCATCTATCTAACTCCTTAGATATTCATCCAAACACCAACCTCTATGATTCAATTAATGAATCAACAGCTGAATGATCATCAAGATAGCCATGATACATAACCCTAATTGTACATAGGGACCTTATAGTGCATTCATTCATTTAATTTCAGAAAGGGAGTGAAACAATCAATAACTTTTATTGATAACTTTTATCCAAACCCTAAACCCTACCCTAAACCCACTAGCCCTCAGAACCATTCGGGAACAATCCGCAAACCCATACTCATTACATGTTTGTCAGAAACCTTATGTGTCAGAGGTTTGGTAAGAGGATCAGCAAAGTTATCGGCAGAGGCCAACTTTGTGATGACGATATCACCACGCTTTTGAATCTTCCGAAAATGTGGTATTTCCTTTCCACGTGCTTGCTCTTCTGATGCCATCTGGGTTCTTTTGCCTAGGCAATGGCTCTCGTATTATCGCAGAGTAACATGATGGGAGTATCAGAGGAAACTACGCCAAGCTCCAGGATGAACTTGCGCAACCATACCGCCTCTTTTGCAGCATCCGATGTGGCAATATATTCCGCTTCTGTTGTTGAATCTGTTGTAGAATCCTGCTTATTGCTTCTCCAGCTCACAGCACCACCATTCAACATGAATACAAACCCTGACGTCGACTTTCGATCATCAATATCCGACTGAAAGTCTGAATCTGTATATCCCAAGACTTGGAGATCACCATCTCCATAGACCAAGATGTAATCTTGCGTCCGTCTTAGATATTTGAATATGTTCTTGACTGCATTCCAGTGTTGCTCTCCATAACAGGATTAGTAACGACTTACCACTCCCACTGCATGGCAGATATCTGGCCTGGTACACATCATGGCATACATTAAGCTTCCTACAGCTGATGCATAAGGGCATCCAGCCATGGCCTTCTTTTCCTCAACACTTTGAGGAGCCTTCCCTTTAAACAAATGGATACCATGTCTTAAGGGGAGGAATCCTTTCTTGGAACTATCCATACGGAATCGTTCAAGAATCTTCTTAATGTACCCATGTTGTGATAATTCCAATATTCTCTTTCTCGGTTTCTGAACAACTTCAGGCCTAAGATGTAAGAGGCTTCTCCAAGATCTTTCATCTCAAAGGTATGAGATAGCCAAATCTTCACATTGGTCATCATTCTTGTATCATTCCCAATGATAAGGATATCATCTATGTAAAGCACGATGAACACAATGGCGCTCCCACTAAGCTTCTTGTATACACAAGGTTCATCAGGATTCTGCACAAAATCATGACTCTTTATGGTTTCATCAAATCTGATGTTCCGGCTACGAGAAGCTTGTTTGAGCCCATAGATGAATTTCTTCAGCTTGCATACTTTGCCATCTTCAACTATGAAGCCCTAGGACTGCTCCATATAGATATCCTCATCGAGGTATCCATTGAGGAAAGCTGTCTTAACGTCCATCTGCTAGATGTCGTAGTGAAGAGATGCAGTTATACCTAGCAGTGTCCTGATGGACTCAAGCATAGCCACCGAAGAGAACGTCTCATCGTAGCTGATGCCTTCTCTCTGTGTGTAGCCCTTGGCTACGAGCCGTGCTTTGAAAGTCTCTAGTTTCCCATCAGGTCACATTTTTCTCTTGAAGATCCATTTACACCCAATGGGTTTTATCCCTTTAGTTGGATCCTCTAGAGTTCATACACCATTCTTATGCATGGAGTCAATTTCTGACTTCATTGCTAACATCCATCTATCCATGTCATGATCCGCGAGTGCTTCATCGAATGAAGCAGGTTTATTGTCGGTTTCACCTGATACATGGAATCCATATCTTTCAGGTGGTGCAACCACCCTCGAACTCCTTCGAAGAGATATGGGTGTTTCATCTTTATTTCTCTTCAGCTTCTGGTTCAGGAAGCTCAGAATCATCAGGGGATTCAATGAATTCCTCTACTTCATTTCTGTCTTGACCTTTAAGGAAACCATCCTCCAGAAATTTCACATCTCTAGATTCAAAAACCTTTTGGGTCTCAGGGTCATAAAGTTGATATCCAATACCATCTTTAACATACCCAATGAAGTAACACTCGCGAGAGCGAGATTCCAGCTTACTTGCGTCCACATTCTTCGCATGTACCAAGCAACCCCAAATCCTCAAGTGATTAACACTAGGTTTGTTATAATACGAGAGCTCGTGAGGAGTCTTGGGTACAGATTTGCTAGGAATCTTATTCAGGATATATATTGCAATCTCTACTGCATATTGCCAGAAACTAAGAGGTAAATGTGTTTTGCTAATCATTGATCAGACCATATCCATGATGGTCCTGTTGTGTCTTTCAGCAAAACCATTAAGTTGGGGGATTCCAGGGGGAGTGAGATTGGAGACAATTTCATCCTCTTTAAGGAATTCCTTGAATTCATTTGAGCGGTACTCATCACCTCGATCAGATCGAATCCATTTAATCTTTCTATCGGTTTGGTTCTCAACCAAAACCTTAAACTCTTTGAACTTTTCAAAGGTTTCATATTTATAACGTAGTAGAAAGATAACCCCGTATAGCGAATGGTCATCAATAAACGTCAAATAATATCGATATCCATTTCGAGTCGCGGTACTGAAGGGACCACATGCATCGGTATGTACTAGGTCAAGAATACCTTCGCATCTTGTAACCTTGTTACGGAAAGGCATCCTGGTCATTTTACCTCGAATACAATGTTCACAGGTAGGTAAAGATTGAACCTGTAGAAAATCTAAAGGTTCATCTTTTATCAATCTATTGATCCTATCAACAGATAAATGACCAAGCCTTTGATGCCAAATCATATTTGAATGATTTCCATTCTCCCTGGATCTTTTAGGGTTTTTATTAGTGGTAGTAACATTCAAGACATGTTCATCAATGCACAATTCATAGAGTCCACCAGAAGTCAAAACACCATCCATAATAAATTTATCATATTGATTAATGACTAACTTATTACAGAAAAGGAAGGAATATCCATTTCTAACAAGTTTAGATACAGATATCAAGTTCCTCCAGACTTCAGGTAAATAAAGGCACTCTTTAAGTACTAAGACTCTACCACTGGATAATGATAGTCGACAGGTCCCAATGACGACTGCTGCAACACTTGCATCAAATCCCATCTGGATGACTATCTCCTCTTGCTCCAGATTCCTAGTTTCCTGAAACAAATGCAACAAATTGCATACATGAACAGAAGCACCAGAATCTACTACCCAACTTCCTTCTCGTCCAACGAGAAAGCTAGTTTCAATGATGAAAGTAGATATCATACATGCTGGGGCTTTACCTTTGTCAACCGACTTCAGGTATTCTGGGCAATTACGCCACTAGTGTCCCGGATTTTTGCAATGGTGACAAACGTCGGTTTTCTTCGACGCTACCAACGTGGATGCATTGGAAGATGAGCCAACTCCTTAACTCTTCTTCTTTCTCTTATGGGGCGGGCCCTTCCGAAAAAATTGCTTCCGACCGTGCTTTCCTTTCACTTGTGCAACCAATGCACTAGCAAAGGGATCGTCCTTCCTCATTACGTCTTCTGCAGACTTTAATGCAGCTCACAACCCAGCGTTAGTAAAATAACCTTTGCTCATGTGATAAGACACAACAAAGTTGTTGAAAGACTTAGGGAGCGACAGCGGAATGAAATCAGTCTGCATGTCAGAATCCATGTAGACTCCCAGGATTTCCAATTCAGAGAGGTACCCAAACACTTTGAGTACGTGTTCTCTGACAGAGGTCCCTTCCTGCATCTTGCTGCAAATAAGATCTTTCATCACATTATAACGCTGTGTGCGGTTTATGTCACCGAACATTTCTTTCAGATTCAGCATGATTTCTTAGCAATTGTTCATTTCCACATGCTACTTCTGAAGCACATTGGATAATGAGCCAAGGATATAGCATCTTGCCAAGTTATGATCTTCATCATATTTATCATTAAAAGATTTATCTTCCGGAGTATGAGGGTCTGCTATCTTGTCCTTGGATAGCACATACGAGATGCTCTCTGCAGATAGGACAAGATCGAAATTTCGGATCCAATCCGAATAATTCGATACGGTCAACTGATTGACCTCGAGGAGCCTGCTCAGAGGGTTCATGGACTTCATTTTCTGAAATTGAGAATGCACTATATTAGAACATAAAAATAATTATATATTCATTTTAAAACATTTGATTAAGGCATTTTAAATCAAATTAGTCTTGCTCTGTCAACTTTGAAAGTTTATTCCCTTATTATCTTTCAAAGCAAGAGATATACTTACCGCTATATCCCAAGCAAGAACTGGGATCTCCTCTTTATCTTTGTCACATCCCAATAATATGAGAACCTGTGACTCAAATAAAGAGAAGCGGGAACGCATTCTGCCTTGCATGTCCAACTTGCATTTCCCAATTCGGTCTTTAATGTCCAGGTCCACCACCCTTAATATGATGTTGATCTGTCGTTAATTGAACCAACCGTCAACAGGCTTAATACTCGCTATACGCAATCCAATATTACCCCAATAATATGAGAACCCAATATTAAGGTCACTACGTATACAGCCTTACTCTTTCGAGAAGCAAAGAACCCGATCCAAATAAATTGTATACAAGAGTCGTCACTTCGAACACGCGTCTCCTATACACAATATCTAGCGATGGAATCCTTTGCCTCGATGGGAGACCATGGATGTCACTTATGTGATCATCCACCTCATATTCAAATTATAATTAATTAATCATCGTGAATTATATTCACATAATTAATTCTTCCAAGGGAAATACACATCTATTCTTAATAGAGTGTTTCAATTGGATATAATCAATTTAATCACATTAAATTAATTATCAATCCAATTTATAATCAACAAACTTGATTATTTCTTGAGAAGAAGGTACAATCTCAAAGTACGTATTATTTGAATTTTAATAATTAGAAAAATACACATTGATTTCTCCGGTATTATCGAGTCTCTACCCGTTGTCATGGCCAGTACCGACAGGAGTGGGACAGACCGCAACCAGTACGACCTGCTACCCCAACGCTCCCCGACTAGACACCATATCCACCTCGGGAAAGGATAATGCCAAATAGATCATTGCGTACTTTGAGATGCTCATCGGTTTTTCAACTGAAATTATACCATATAGTAATAATCAAAAACCATTTTTGATTATAAGAAAATTTGCTAAACAAATTCCCGATCCTATTCAAGCAAGTTTGTTTGTTGATTGTGTAACCAATTGTGATCTAGACCTCATCTAATCAAATTATTGGTTGAGGCCATGTCAATTAAGGAAATAATTATCACTAAATATTTCTCAAAATATTTTCCATAATTATTCCAGAAAATTAACAATTAATTTGGCTAATTGGCAATCACATGGTTCTTGATTAGGAATGTAATTTCAGTAGTGACCCCTACTTACGAAAATTAACATATCTCAATCAAATTAAATCCAAATTACGCAAAATCGATTTCCAAAGATTGCTAATTTGATTTACAACAGGTGATTTACATGCATTTCAAGGCGTCTCAAAATAGTAATTAACTCATTAATTATGTTAAGATTCGCAATCCCCGAAACCATGGATACATGTTCATTCAAATGATCATATCTCGAGCATACGGAATCCAAATTACGTAAACTAAGATCCTACGGTTTCCTTATTTAATGGGAAACAAAATGCAAATGAATATTTCGTGTTTAAACATTTTAAGCAGTACCGAATTACTCATTAAACAGAGCTGCGAAAAATAAAAAGCGATAAAAAATTCGCAACCCTAACGAACCCAAGTCGTCCTAGGTTTACGGATCGTATCCAAAACCTTTCAACCTAAGGCTCCAATACCACTTGAAGGATATCGAATAATCCTCAAGCGCATTACGGAAGCGTGAGCATCGTATCGTATACGACGAAGAACGACTAGTCGAACTAGTTGTTCTATACAGCGGAATTTAAAAATTTTCATGTGATGAAACCGCATGATCCAAGAACGATTCTCGGATCGTTTCATCTAAACCACATCAAGTATATAGGAATACCTCTTGAAACGTGGTTGATCGAGTCTCTACGAAAAGAGACCTCCTGTCTCAAGTCCGATCTTCGGAGACGACGCTTGCGAGCGCAGGGATGAACTGCGTGATCCTCGCAATCCAAGATGTTGAATCCAAGCGTGGAACTCCTGATCTCATCGCACGAGATAAAACACCTTCTTCGTGAGCGAAGCACACCAAAGAAGAGGGAGAACCGGGAGTCGTCGAGGCGGCGTCACAACGGCGAGTCAACGAGGAAGATGTCTTCTTCTTCTCTTGGAGTGGACGGCCACAAATATGAGAGAAGAAGAAAGGACGTGTGGAATGAGAGAAGAGAGAGCTTATAATTCGTGTTTTTGTTGTAACCCTAGAGAGCATGGAGTGCCTCTCTATATATAGGGTTTGGAAGTCCATGGATCCCAATCCATGGGACACACAAAATCAATGGATGAGATTGATTTGTGTTCTTTCAATGGTCAAGATTGTTGTTGGTAAAAAACACAACAATTAATTTAATTTAGATTAAATATATTTGATAAATTAAATATTATTCAATCATGAATCAAATCACCAATATTGGAGATAATGGAGATGGAAATCTCCACATTCCATATGGAATCATAGACGGCTACCAATTCCATGTTGGAATGGCTAGCCGTCCACACATTCCTAATTGGAATGTGAGATATTCCAATGAAATCCAAGATTTCATGGATTGCTCATATCTCCAATTACAACAACAATTATTGTAAAATATTCTACAAAAATAATTCATAATTGTTTTTGAGAAAATTGCAATCTTGCCATTGGAAGTTTGTGAATCAAATTCACAACCCAAAACAAAAGGTAATTTACATTTTCAATTAATTATACAATATGAATCCGATTCACACCAATAATTAATCAACAAAAATAAATAATAATAAGCTCTCTATAATACATTATAAATCACATTTACAATATATTATGAATAATTGGATATTGCTATCTACATTACTCCTATCCATAATAATTAAATCACATTTAATTATATTGGATCATCATTTTTTTGAAGTCTAAAAAGTAGGGGGAAATACTCGATGGTGTCCGCCCCATGTTTTATTAACTAAAGCAAAAGAGGAACAGGGTTTTAACGAACAAAAACCAACTACGCCCTAACCATTACATAATCCACTCGTCTAGCATGCGATTAACTAACACACCCACATTTTCCTTGTAGAAACGCTAACCCGAGAACAGAATGTCATTTCTCCCCCGCCACACCGCCCAGAGAATGGCCATGGGGTATATCCGCTCCCTCCTTGGCATGTGTGAGTTAGCGTGGACCGAGTCCCAAAAAGCCTGGAAGTCATCGCTACTGCACCAATCCGGACCCATCTCCTGCCACAGTTGCGATACCAAGGGGCATGAGAAAAAAGATGTCCCACCGATACCATGGGGTATATTGGATCATCATTCACATGCATCCATTAACGTGAATCAAATTCACATTATTCAAGGTAATTAAATCATATTTAATTATCCATTTCTCAATGCTTAGATATAATTCAACTATGGAATTATTCTTGAATCCTTTCAAGAATAATGCGCTTTCTCCACAGATACTTGGAGATAAGGACAGGGCGATTGTACTACTCCACGTATAGTGACTTGGATGTTGAGATCTCATCTCAAATCCAGATCTCACGGACCTCTCATAGATACTTGATTAAATCAAGACTGCAAATCTAATCTTCTCATTGCATCTGAATCTCATTCAGATTAATGTCCAACACTTGGACCAAGATCAGATTACTTCTCTACTGAGAGGAGTTACTAAAATCCAAACCTGTTTATCACTCCCTCGGAATGAAAGCATCATAGTTATACAATCGTTTATGATCAAATCACCCTCAGGTATTCCTAACACATGTACATCCTGCATACTGGAAGACCTATGATCAACCTGAAGATATAGATCAATTTTACACTATCATATTCAGGATTTGATCACCAAGTTTCTCAATCTTGGTCATTGGGAATCGGTATCGATCATATGCTTTCCCAAAGCATATATCATATCTTCAAATTATTGTCATGTTTCCAAAACACGACGACCATGCATGAAATTTGATCGGTCCCAATACCTCATGAGTGAGCTCATGTCTTCCGTTTCACAAGTGAACCTATATGATCCCTTTGAGAGATCATATTACTCATATGCCCTTACACGCACACCAGCTCGTCGGTGTATAGACCTTGGTTAGGTCATCAACCTATTGGTCTGCCAAATGTACACACTCAGACATATAGTAATATATCTGTCTCTGGTCAGAGGATGTGTGCCTATGCTGTGACGGTATTCAACATAGGACTTAGGTTATCTCGATCTCGTTAAGTCAACCCTTTGACCTAACTAATCTGACACCTCCGAATCACTATTCTCATGCAAAGGACATGCATCAAGAGGTCGATCAGATATCAAACTTTATGAGAAAGGATTGCCATCTCCTACTCAGGTTGGAGATCATCTCTTAATAATCATTTGAGGTGCTTGATGAGTCATCTATCTAAATCCTTAGATATTCATCCAAACACCAGCCTCTATGATTCAATTAATGAATCAACAGCTGTATGCTCATCAAGACGGCCATGGTACATAACCCTAATTGTACAGCGGGACCTTATAGTGCATTCATTCATTTAATTTTAGAAATGAAGTGAAACAATCAATAACTTTTATTGATAAATCATATATATTACAATAACATTTATTGTAAGAATGGTTCACCTCGGGCTCACATGACACATGGCTAACACACTCCTCTTTAGATACCATAGGACCACTGCCTCCAAGGACCGAGAGAGAGAGGGAGACGGAGACGGAGGAAAAGAAGGAAAGATGTTGTTTGCGTGGATAAGAAAAGGCGAAGAGAAGCGACATGGGGAAGGGTATAATGGTCCACAATATAAACTTGACGGTTAATTTAACGAAAGAGATAACAGAGGTACAACATTGAAACTGCTAATAAAAATTAGATACCACATTGTGACTTCTAAAAGTTAAGGGACTGTATTAGATTCGAGTGTAAAGTTCAGGGACTTTCATGCAATTTACTTTTAAAAAATACGATAATTATGGAATCATTACTAGCCATTTCTTTTGCATTTCATAAGAAGAACAGAAACCAGGTAACTCCCCCTCAACTGCAGCTTTGCCTTAAACCTGATAGTGGGACTAGAGGCTATTTAAAATGGAACTATAGGACATTAAGACTGTTCATTATATCATGTATTTTGTAATAGACTATAATCACAACAACAACAAAGCCTTCTCCCACATTAAGTAGGGTCGGCTACATGGATTCTTTGCCTCCATGTCTTTTGTAATAGACCATAATACAAGATGAAAATTATAATTAGTTCATGTTCTAAAAATGCATTTAATTCAATTAGATCAGCATGTTAAAGAGTAGATTTAATTTTACGATATAAAGTCATTTGTAGTCCTGGAACTAATGTCCCTACGAGCAATCCTGCTTCACTTCACCATTGTCCATTATCAATTTTGGTTGAATGCCGTCTCCAAACAAACTCATCACCTTAAATCCTGGCACATGGCTGGTAACTTTAGTAGAGGGGAGATCTTGTGGCAATATCATAAGCAATGCACACAGATTATAATCTCAAGCCAACTTCACAGTGGCTGCAGCCTGATAGATTCTTGTTCAATGCTGCTTACTGCTTAAATTACCAAACCCATGTGCCATGAATCGCGAATCCAACACAAAAAAGAAAAGTAAAAACCAACAATTGATATGCATCAAAGCACTACAAGAATGACAGGAACAAAAAGATTTCAATTTTATGCTATGTCTCATATCAACTCTAGACGCGGTGTGGTCGAGCTCAGACGGCATTATCACAGGCAATGCACCATGGTAGCGATGGAGACGAGTCATTTCAAGTGACATTCGCTCACATAAATGACCAAAGCATACCTGAAACTTGATAATCTAAAGAAGAACAGCAAAACCTGCAATCGCTATGCATCAAACCTTTTTGGGAAACGGAAAAGCACGCAGAGATGGCAAGTTTATGCAATATTCGGCACTAACTTCAGCTGCAGACTGTAGAATTAAGAAACAAAAGAACTAACAATCTCTAAAAGCCAGCAAAGATGGTGACTTTATGCTATATCCGACATCAAGTCTAACCTCCCTGCCGTTTCGTAGCTTGTATCGATCGTACTCCCCAGCCTCCTCCAGCTCCTCGGCTCTGCTGATCTTCCGCCTCCTCTTGATGGCCCTGCCCAATTCAACATCTTTCACGTGAAAAGAGATTCCGACCGTCTCCTCGCTTCCGCCTTCATCCTCATCCTCATTCTCCTCGACCTGAACGAGGGGGTCTTGGACGAGCGGCGGCACCTGAAGGGGACCGGAGGAGGAGGGAACGACGTAGGTTTGTGGAGAGGGAGGAGGTGGAAATTAGGGTTTGGACGAAGGGGATTTAGGGGATTGCGGAGGAAGAAGAAGGGGACGGTGGGAAGGAAGAGCGAGAAGAAGTTCCGTCGGCGTGTTTGTGAGAGCTCGACGGAACGGCCAAACGATAAAGCTGAGTTTTTTTTCCCGAGTCAGTTTTTTTAGGCGTTTGATTTGTGGATTATCGTGGAATTGTATTTTGGTATTTGGTCTGTGTATTTAGAATTTGAACGATTTGTGTGATGTGATTGTATTAAAGTTTGAAAAAAGTATATAGTTATTATGATATGATTATATTAAAATTTGGAAAAGTAGATAATTGTTGTGATGTGATTGTATTAAAGTTTGGAACGGTGAGTAGAGGTTGACTATTTTATAATTTTTAGATGATATAATGGTATAATATACATACATACATATATATATATATATGAGGAAAATGGGGCTGCCCCCTAGGGGGAGCTAACTTAGCTCCCCCCGCCCCATTTTCTTCAATTTTATTATTTTTTTTGAAATTTTTTTCCGTGAATATTCATCACTATATCCCTATATTATGTCATAAAAATTTCGTGTGAAACAGAGACTCCTACGGCCTCCATCCAAACAGTCATTTTTTTAACGGTAACAGGATTTTTTAAATCGACCCTGTTTGGATGGAGGTCGTAGGAGTCTCGGTTTCGTATGAAATTTGAATAACATAATATAGAGATTTAATAATGAATTTACACGGTTTTAGATTTTAAAAAAATAAAAAAATTTTGGGAAAAAGGGGCGGGGGGAGCTAAGTTAGCTCCCCCTAGGGGGCATACACATTTTACCCTATATATATATATATATGATGGGAAGAGAGTAGATCCCACTAGTGGGTTAGACATGGATTTTGGAGGGTAACCTGTTGGACATGTAAGTCATGGACGAACCATTCCTACAATAAATATTATTGTAAACATATCAATAAAAGTTATTGGTTTATTTCACTCCATGTTTGAAATTAAATGAATGAATGCACTATAAGGTCTCTCTATACAAATAGGGTCATGTACCATGGATGTCTTGACATCATAAATCTGTTGATTCAATTGTTGAATCATAGAGGCTGGTGCTTGGATGAATATCTAAAGAGTTAGATTGAGGACTCATCAAGCACCGTCAAATGATCATCAAGACGTGATCTCCAGCCTGAGTGGGAGATGGCAATCCTATCTCTAAAGGTTGACATCTGACCGACCTCTTGATGCAGGTCCTCTGCATAGGAATAGAGATTCGGAGGTGTCAGATTAGTTAGGTCAAAGAGGACTTAATAAGATCGAGATAACCAAAGTCCTACATCGTATGCTGTCACGATATAGGCACACATCCTCTGACCGAAGACATATGTGTTACTATATGTCTGAGTATGTACATTTGGTAGACCAATGAGTTGATGACCTAATCAAGGTTTATATACTGACGAGCCGGTGTGCATATAAGGACATATGAATAATACGATCTCTCAAAGGGATCATACAGGTTCACTTCTGAACTGGAAGACATGAGTTCACTTATGAGATATTGGGATCGATAAATTCTATGCATGGTCGTCTAGCTTATGAAGCTTGACGGAATTTAGAGGTATGATATATGCCTTTGGAAAGTATATGATCGATACCAAATCCCAATGATCAAATGAGAATCTTAATGATAAAACCCTGAATGTGACAGTCTAAAAGAGATCTATAACTTCGGGTTTATTCAAGGTCTTCCAGTATGCATGATGTACAGGTATTGGGAATACCTGAGGGTGATGTGATCATAAACGATTGTATATCCCTGACGTTTCCATTCCGAGGGAGTGATGAAACAGGTCTGGATTTTAGTGACTCCTCCCAGTAGAGAAGTAACTTGATCTTAGTCCAAGTGTTGGACATTGATCTGAATAAGATTCGGATGCAATGAGAATATTAAGTTTACGGACTTGATTTAATCAAGCATCTATGAGAGGTCCGTAAGATCTAGACTTGAGATATGATCTCAATATCCAAGTCACTATACGTGGAATAATACAATCGCCATGTCCTTATCTCCAAGTATCTGCGGAGAAAGCACACTATTCTTGAAAGAGTTCGAGAATAAATCCTTTGATGAATTATGTATCCAAGCAACAAGATGATGATAATTAAATGAGATTTAATTATCAAGAATAATATGAATAAGATTCATATTATGAGAATTATTATCCAAGATAATTAAATGAGATTTAATTATTAGGGATATGTAGAATGTGGATAGTACTATCCATGCTATCCATAATATCAATGTATATTATAAATATGATTTATAATATATTGTAGAGAGCACATTTGTAAATAATATTTACTAATTGATTGTTAATGTGAATTGGATTCACATTAAGCAATTAATTGAAAATGTAATTTACATTTTTATTTGGGTTGTGAATTTGATTCACATATTTTCAATGGCATGATTGAAATATTCGCTAATTAATTTGAAATTAATTTAGTGAATATATTTGCAATAAATGTTGTTGTAAATAATTAAGAGATAATGAGATAATATAAAAAAAAGAGATAAAAATCCCCAAATAAAAGGGTGGCATCACCCTTGAATTGGCCATGGTGACGCCCCCCTTTTTAGGAGAGGATTATTATCCTTTTTTATTATCTTGTGATAATTAATTTTGTTGAGTTAAATTATGTTGATTATAATGCAACATATATTTAATTTAATATAAATTAATAAGTTGTTGTTTTATTAAACAATAATGATCATGGCCATTGATTGAAAACACAAATCAATCTAACCGTTGATTTTGTGTATCCCATGGATTGTGATCCATGGACTCTCAAACTAATATATAAGAAGGGGCATCCCTAGCCCTTGAAATAGACGTCTACTCTCTCTCTCTATCCTCATTCTCACGTCATCTCTCTCTCTAAGGGTGGTCGTCCACCTTAAGTTTGAGAGAATTGCAGTCATAGTTACGTCGTCGTATTGTCGCCTCGATTGCTCGTGGATCTCCGTCTTCCTTGGAGCTTCTTGCACAAGAAGGAGACATCGGATTTCGTTGGTGAAACCTGGAGATTCAAGGCTTGGATCTTCATCGTGGATTGCGGGAAGCACGCGCCTCATCATCGCGCCCGCAAGTTCCATCTTCGTGGATCGGACTTGAGTCAAGATGATCTCTTGCTTTAGAGATCAAGTGATCGCAACCACGCTTCAAGAGGTATTACTAATACTTTTGTAGTTTGAAACGATCCAAGAAATGTTCTTGAGATCATGTGATTTCATCATATGATTTAAAAATTTTAAATTCCGCTGCACCGAGCCACTAGTGCAATTAGTCGCTCCGATCATATTAGATGCGATCATCACACTTCTGTGATGCACTTAAGGATTTCCCATGTCCTTCATAACCCCCCGAAGTAAGGGATAACCCCTCAACCGAACGGGCACTTAGAATATAAGAATCGAATTAATGTATATAGTGTGTATATACACGTTTGTTTATATTTATATATTAACAAATGTATGTGCGTGCGCATATGTGTGTTCGCAGAGTAAGCTTAATATCATGGAATTTTTGGGGATTTAATAGTATTGATTTGCTATGACTTAGGCCGACACTGACTGATGGGTGTGGGTGGATCGTATTTATGATCTGCATCGCTGCAAATAATAAACTTAAACAAATATCGTGTTATGTAGCACTTTCAAATACAAGATAATCAATCGAACTACAAGTGCACAATGATTGTGGGAACTCTCCTAGTGAAAATCATGACATGAGTTTCCCTACTCGGGCTTTCAACCTATTTCACATGGGGCTTCTACTGACTTGAGTTGCTTACACAGGCAATCCATACCTCAATCTACAATACATGAAAAGAGCAATAACCCCTCTTCTCTCTGCTTTCTGCTCTATATTCTGAAAGAAAGATTCACGAACAATTATTCGGTCAATCGGGAAATCTTGAATTAGATGACTCATGTCGTGATTTTTTACCCAGTGCCCTTTCCACGTTAAAATACTTGTCTATTGTGATTATTTTTGTTTTATAGATTAATTTCTTATATATGTGACGATTATTATTTGTGGTGTTTATTTGTTGGTCATAACATCTTGTCTAGCGATAAAAAATAATCACATCAACTATCAGAGCTATGTGTATTCACAAAGATTTGTTGTCATCAAAACAGTGATACAATCAGTATGCAATCAAGATATTAACATATAGAGTGATTGCCCCAACCAGCATCCCTATATCCCATAATTGAGTTCAAGTTTGGTTGATAGTAAAAAATATGTCTATCAAGAAAACTCAAGCTCGATGAGCTCAGCTGGGGCTCGACACGTTAAGAGCTTCTGAGCCCGATTGGAAAACTTAACGAGCCTGAGCTCGAGTTGGATTTCTAGCTCATTGAGGTTATCGAGACGAGCCTGAATTGAACCATGCTCAGTTCCATAACTTGACTCGGTAACTCAATAGACTCTAATACCAAAAGTCTAGCCCGAGTTGAAGAAACCACCCGCCTTAGGCGTACACCCCCATACAACCCTACCAAGTTCGCACACGCGATAGACGGAGTTCCCCCCCCACACACACACACACACTAGAGTAGAACGTAACAACCCCTCTCTGCTCCTTTGCCTCCCTCTATGTTTCTCCCCCTTCATGAACATCCACCCTCTTTGATCGTGAGACTGACACGAACCTTCGCCCTCTCCTACTTCACCTCCCTCTCAGTCTCCTCTCCTCCCTATCAACCCGATGCATCATATTTGAGGCATGGAATCAGCTTGTTTAAATGTTTGTTCTACTTGCTTTCCAACCAAGGTACGTCTCTTCCATAATGTTGTGACAATGATGAGCCATAATAGTTGGTCCGTGTTTCTAATGAACCATGATAGTTACCTTATTTTTGCTTCTAATCATTTATTTCTTTATCTATATGTTTGGATTTTGATATCGTGATTTATTTGTTATTATAAGGGTTCCATTATATTTTTGTATTTATTTGATTATATATTAAATAAGGAAATTGGGTTTGATCAATGTATTCTGATTTGTTCAAACATGTCGCACGTTGAGTACAATATAGAGGATAACTTTTTGCTAATATGCTCTGAATGTTAAAGAAAATAGGATCAATAAAGTTGAAGTTGCATAATACATATTTTCAATTAGAAATGGAACATAGGCTCGTGAACACTAATCCCTAGAAACCACTTATGCCTATACGTGTAGAGAAAAGAAAAATAAAGAAAGAAATAAAAATACATTGGATTGATTTCAACTTGTAAACCTATCTTCATGAAATCAAAGTTTAGATCTTAGTTGGACCTTTGGAATTTAGGTTTAGTCAGAACCTTATTGGGATGCATAGTTGAAACATAACATCCCCTAAGAACAACAAAACTCTGTTCAAGTCTTCTCAAAAGTCAAGTCAGAACAAGTCGATGTCATATGCAGTTCCTTATGACTATGAGTCTACCATGTACATTGTAAGTGATATGTAGCTCCTCTCTACTGAAGTGGTAAAAGTCAGTCTTCTTCAAAATGGTGACCCTAATTCCCCAATCCAACAACTCTTTCCTTGAAAAGTGTGTATAGTATTCTAAGTTCAAGTACAACCGACTCAAGAAGAGGAGGTGGAGAAGAGAATGGATAGTAGCCACTGTAGCTACCTATCCTAGGATGCTTGACCAATGTAGTCAAGTCATCCGGTTGCAGGCTCACATGCATACTTTGACTTTGAATCTCATGCTTGATTATTGACTACATATATACATACTCTTACGGGAATTGATTTTTCTTTGATTATTGCCCGTCTATTTTTGTTTTGAATTTTTTTGATTTTTGCATTTTTTTAAAAATAATCTTTACAAAAACATTTACATAAGGACTTTTTATTCTTGATCCAGTAGACTGTCCCTCTTTTGAAGCATTATTGTAACCCACAAATCCTGTCATTTTACCTCATGGCTACTGGATCGGGTTGGGGCACAATGGACACATAATTATGACTTTGAATGTTCCATTCGCTTGTGTCTCGTGTTGATAGATCCAACCCTCTATCATTTCTACTGGGTTGAGCAAAGTGTAAGGTGCTTGTGTGCAAGTTAGGTCATTGTCGACAAGATTCATGTATGTGTTTCGAGATATTCTTCTTTGGCAGTCAAGATGACTGAACTTAGTTCTTGTAGCCTCAAAAAATTAAGACTAGTAGACCTGAACCGCCTCAATTCCAATTCCTATAAGATTCTTATGATTAAGTGGATTAAGGTCCAACCAAACTCCAATCTTTGGATTTTCTTTAGACTGGTTAAATTGGCATTATTAATCCGAAAAATGCAAATGCTATCCAAGAAAATGTTTTTGTGAAGCAATTTTCTATTTTGAACTTTTTAAGGATTTTTGAAAAGTTTTAAAAAATTTTATGCATTTTTTGAAAAGTTTTTGAAAATTTTTCTAGGGTTTAAAAACAAATGAGTTAGTAAAAGAAATACGTACAGCTATTTACACGGGAGTGCTTCTATATTTACAAGGCTTAAGGTGTATTTTATACATGGACTTTACAAGATGAATGTTAGTTTGTATATATACTTTTTTGTAAAGAATTTTATTTTTCGTATAAATATATACAAGTTCCCAAAATAGTTTGAACATAATTCTACAAACATTTTGAGAACTTATTTTTGTAAATAATTTGACAAACAATTTTACAAATATTTACAAAAGATGAAAATCATTTTGCAAAAGATTTATCAGATAGTACATATAGATTTTTAAGAGATTTTTACAACTATGCAAATAGATTTTCAATAATTTTATTCAAGCAAATGGAAGTAATTTTTACAAATAAAATCTTTTACAAAGGTTTGAAAATATTTTATAAAAAGTTTTCCAAATGGTTTCAAAAGATTTTTTCTAAATATTTTCCAACCATTTCCCAAATCATTTGGCAAAATATTTTGAACCTGAATTATTAATAAGTATATACAAAGAATTTTGAAGAATTTTGTACATATTTTTATCAGTTTTAAGTTTACAGATAATTAATCTTATTTATATTATTCAAAAATAGGAAAGCACGACTTATGACTAAAGTTTATACAACATATATACGATCCCTCATATTTAGCTTGACCTATGTGCTCATAAATCAGAGAGAAAAGAGAAGACATAACTCGTACTGAGTGTAGAAAAGCCTATACTACAACGACAAAAGAATGAATGATAAGTCAACCATTCTCCCTATACTTAGGATCAATTAATCCTAAATATAGTAGATTGTACACAAGGCAGGGATGGTCAAGGGTAAGAATGAACAGATCAACAACTCGGTCTGCCAACCCATATACTTAGGATAAAAGAACCCTAAGTATAACCACGAATATTAACAAGAGAGGAGACACGTGGGGTGATCAACAAATCTATAAAAAGGAAAATACGTTGCGGGAATGTACGCATCACTCCCCCTATACTTAGGGTAAAATATACCTAAGTATAGGCAACAGTCGGAGTGACAAAATAGAATAAAGAAAGAACATCTAGTCTACACACCCTATACTTAAGACAAAGTACATCCTAAGTATAGACATAAATATCAGATGATAGGTCCAGGGTGTAGGGTAAATAGAAGAAAGAAGGAACGAAAGACGAAATACATATATACAAGAGGCGTGGATTGTCGAGGTGCCTCTCAACGAGCACTAGGTTTTATGCCCCTAACCAAACGCAAAATTTAGGATAACTATGTATCAAGGTTTAGGACAACATCAGTTAGACGAATGTCATACTCTTGTCATCATATCACAGTGAGAACGAAGATAGAATTAAAAAGAACACCCATATATGCAATCAAGTGGGTGTATACCATCGGGAGAAGAGAAATGAAAATTTAGGGTCTGGTGGTTCAAAATCAATCATTGGCTTCTAAGAATGGAGTGGGTGATCAAAGCCAACGAAATCAAATGTGGAGAAGGATGGGTCAATGATGGAATCCTCAACATCAATCAAAGTCTCATAAAGATAAGATGAGTAAAGATCAAGAGACTCTCTAAACAACTGGATATCTGATGGACATATGGCTGAAGATTAGAGAAGTCATTGAATGCCACAAAGCATGGCTCGTCCTCACGAGGGTCGTCAAGTAGAGAGGACTCAGAGGAGTCACAGGAATCAGACGACTCAGCCTGCATTCAACAGACTGACTGTACAGTCAGGGGATAGGACCGAGTACCTAGAAGGTCTTGCATCCACCATAGAATACCCTTTGGGCGTAATGCAAGATGATCATTAGAAAATGAGGTCATTCTGGCATCTATAATCTCATCCTCGAAAAAGTCATCATATTCATCAATTAGGAGGATGTAAGGTTGATGGGAGGGGCTAACGAGGTGCGGCATATGAAAATGTAGGTCATCACCAAACAACGTCCACTAGAATGGCTCGAGGTATTGATCAAAATTTGTTATGTACTCTATGGGGATCTGAAAATCAGGGGAGGAAAATAGTAGGCTCATAGGATGGGTGTGCGGGCTCCGACTCCGTTTCCTGAAGTACTGACATAGGTAGTATAATAAGGTCCTAAACAAGATGTACGGAACCGACTCAAGGGTCAGTATGGGGAAATGGAAGCACACAACATTGGTATCATCATCCTCGATCTATATTGCCTCAGAGATCATATCTTCGAACTAATTTGCAATCAAAGAAACCTCAATAATAACATCACATAAATCAAATCCACAATCCACCAAAGGAAGCACACTCATTCCAGCCTCAAATCTGCCTGCTTCTATAATACCAATAGCACACCATGTTTAAGGATCGAAGGATGTGACACAAGAGGGAACGAGGAGGGTGGGAAAGATAGACGAGACAAAATTCTGGATAATAATCCAACCGCATGAGGATTGAGGTTGATCCAGATAAGGCAAAATTGTGTCTCAAGAAAAGAGTCATCTTAAGCTGGATCATGAATGCAGACACGACGATGATATAGGTGAAAAGAAGTCGCTAGATCCGGCTGGAGATAAGGGTAACCCATGATCACAATGCAGATGATGCTAAATAAGAAAGAGTACTCAAGAAGAAAAAAAGAAAATAATAAAAGAAGAAAAGACTCGAAGACTGCAAGTTTGAGATAAAGACATACGCACTTGGATTCAAAGTCGACAATCAAACACAAAGCAACTCCAATTCACCAACTCGACACAATGAAGACCATGAGAGATCGATCAATTATCTTTTCAATTTTAGAGTCAGGTGATTTTCAAGTAGTTGTATAAACTCATAGGTGTAATACCCTAAAGTGGTTGTGTCCAAGTCAGCTTAGCACACCTACTAGATCACCGGGACCACTTCGTTTATGGTCTAAGGCAAGTGCTTGCAGCAAGTATCAGGGCTCGAGAGCCGACCCAAGTGCTTAGGGTACAAGTCTAGAGATGAGGGCTCTAGTCCTTGAGTGTACGTGCCTCGGTCAGTTTGAATACAACCTGTGTACAATGAGGGAGTTGCTTTTCTCAAGACAATCCAATTATGTTTGGTTTTAACATCAAATAAAATTAATAGTTACTATTTTATTTTGGTTATTAATTTTTTTATATTTTCATGCACGATGCTAACAAGGTTCCAATTCCTTTATAATCATATGGTGATCAAAATCAGAGGAAGAGTTCAGAAAAGCAACACAAGCAAAATTTAATGATGTATAATCAGTTAGAAGATACTCACCTTTCTCCCCCAACTCTCTTTGTACATATGCTAGACAGAACCAAAACCTATACTATATGCAAATGCAAGTCGATGAAATCGCCCTATTATAATCATTGCTATTTAGCATGAAGAACATATGCTAACTACTCAAAAGTGGAACCCAAATGTCTGGTCTTGGAGACTTTTCAGTGTCCTCCACAACAATCCTACTAGCATTGTATAGAGTCTCTCTCGACGCTCGATTCCAAGTCTAAGTAATCAACAATTAATTTGTCTAGTCCAAGCGATGAATCTATAGGTACATGCATGTATTGGGTTGGTGGACCTAGGCTAACAAGCAAGAAATCTAATGTTAAGGCTCAATCACACCAAATAAATAAAATAAAAGGCGAAAAACTCAAAACACATGAAATAAACAAAAAGAAAAGACGGGAAAATCATGAAACAACAGACAAGGCACCCAAGTGATCAATCACTCGGGCAAATGACCCCAGAATGTCAAAGTGTCCAGAGAATTTAAGCTATTACAAAATTATAGAAGTCTCTATTACTACAAAATAAATTAAATAAAAAAGTACAAAATGCATCTGCTCTAAAAAATTTCCAACTCTTCTCCTATTGTTCTCTCCTGTCGGCTTGCACTGAAAAGCCGACTCCACTTCACGTGGGTGCATAGAAATCCTAAAAGTACCTCCCTCGATCTGTGGTCCCTCGCAACATGGTCAAACAAAGAGGTGGTTAGAACAATTTAAGATAAAATGGAGAAATAAACAATGAAGATAAAATAAGAAAGAAAGAAGACAATCATATATGCGATGTTCCTCCCCGACAACAACGTCATTTGATGGACAACTGAAATCGATGATGGTTCCTATCGTCCGATCTAGGATGGTATGCGGTGCTTGATAAATTAGATCCGACAATCATTGTGTTAACCGCTCACTCAACTCTCAGATATCCTCAATCTCGGTGCATCAACAATTAACCCACAATGATACTCAAATAAATAAGTAAATGAGCTAAAATTTATTATACCCTACAAAATGACATGTATAGTTTGCAAGTGTAGGGGTTGAACTACAAAGGAGCAATGAGGATATCCACAAAAAATAACAAATAGAAATCAATAATTTTTTTTTTGTTTTTATAAGGATTTTTTTATTTTTGTGGGATTTTAATGCTATATATTTATTATAGATTTTAATTTATATTTTTTATTTTTTTCTTTTGATAATTTTTAATTTAAATTTTTTAATATATAAGTAATATATAAGGATATATAGACATTATATGGAGTACAATTTATATATAGGATATATATAATATAATCAGAAAATACCATAAAGGGTACTCCTTTTTAAAAGGTTTTTAAATATTTAGGGTATTTTTAATAATAATATTAATAATAATATGAGTATATATATAGCTATATAGAATATAAGCCTCTATATGTATAGATATAGCTATAAATAATAAAAAATAAAAAATAAAATGGTTTTGTATTTTTACGATTTTCTGTGTTCTTGAATTTTCCTTATAATTTTAGCTATTTTTGTATTTTTTAATAAAATAAACAGGAAAAATAGTGAGCAATAATACAAGACTGAATTGTTTTGGAATGTAAAACAAGATAAATAGCTCAAAATTTCCAAAACTATTCCAAATATACAATAGGTAATATACAGAAAATACAGAAGCAGAAACTAAGATTTTAGGGATTTTTCAATAATTTTGTAAGGTTTCTAGGGTTTTTAATTTTTAGGATTTTTTTGCATTTTTTTAATGATTTTGGTGTGAGGTTTAAAAGTATAATAAGTAAATATACTCTAATTTTTTGGACTTTTTCAAAATATTTATATTTTTTTTCATATTTTCCAGTGCAAATAGGATAAACATGCACTATTTTTTTGAATTTTTAAGAAAATATTTTTAATTGCCTATCGAAAAATATATGTGATTTAGTATGAGTCCAGGCACTTAAAATAATTTTCCTACAATTTTTTAATGAAAAATGTTATTTTAATAAAAGAAATATAAGAAATAAAATTTAATGTTCTAGTAAGGAACTAAATGTAATTTAAATTAAAGTTCAAGGTATTCTGAAACACATTTTCAAAATGCAAGGGCCTGCGTGCAAAATTCCCAAAGATATTCAATATTAATGTGCTAGTAGGGGTATATTTGCAGTTTCCAATAACATACATGGGCTACTTACTATTTATCCAAAAATTTTAACAATAAAATAAAATATTCTTGGACTGATTAATAATAAAAAGCCAAGAGGGGTCCCCTTAAAATGTCCAGACCCCTCACCTATATGGACATGTGAGGTGACGTGGATCGGACCAAATATAAAATAAACAAAAAGCGAGGTGGTTTCTGCAAATAATACACAACTTTTTAAACTGCAACTTAAAGTTTTTGGACTAAAACAAAAATACAAAAAGCAAGGGGGTCGTCACAAAATACCATTCGAGGCATGACCGGACGGCTACGGGAGAGTCCCTTATCTACGTGGTGCCTCCTCATCGCTGGATACCACTTTGTGGATGGACGATTGGATTCGATCCGTGTTGGAGATTTGATGGTCATGACCCAACTCGATGCAACAGTTGGCTTTCAAATTGGAGTACCCCTTCGATCTAATGGTCTGACGAGTCTGAAAAAACCCTCTTTTAATTTGCGTTAATTATCATGTTAAATTTGTCATTTCATTGTAGGGGGTAATAAGAATCAATCAAGAAATAACCATTAGATATTTAATTCAATTAATTTGAGTGATTTTATGTTTATTTTACTTGGGCAAGTCCCAAGGTCAGACTCGAAGAGGCAAAGGAATAAAATAGAATTATGTCTATCGAATTTCGTGCTTGTTTTTCAAGGATGGATGTTCTTGGTATTTTGATGTAATTAGTTGATGCAATTACAAATGTGACCAATTTTAGGGACTAAAATGCAATTTTTAGTTAAATAGGGTCAAAAAATAATGAAACTTGCTTGAGATGTGGTTAATGATGAAATAAATGCACTGTAATTTTTTTTTGAAAAATTTGGATGCAAAATGAATATTTATGACTTAGTGAATGTAGATAACGAGATTTTCAATAAATAATTATAATAAATATTAAATATACTTATTTTCAGGAAATAAAATTATCTAAAACATATCACTAGGTAATATATCTCAGAAAAACCATAAACCCTAAAATGTTGAATTTAATACCTATTAAAAATTAATATTAAAATGCACAAAATGATTTTATAGAAAAAATATGCATGCAAACACAATTATTTTTGGGCATAATGTAAAGCACAATTAATTCTACTGTTCGTGAATTTTTGGCAAAATTTTTTGGAGCTATGGTTAACTAAGTATAAATCTTAGAATGCAGAGTAGGTAAATTATGCAAGATTCTACAAGAATAATTATTATTATATAACCAAAATATATAAAAATACAACAATCATGCCATAATGTAGAGAATTAATTGAAGAATACAATGCTATTTTTGAATAATAAAATGATGCAATACTGATTCAGAATTACAGTAGAATATAGGGGTCTGTTTGCAAAATTACGAACTATGAATTAGAATAAAATTGCAGTAGAGGGACCTAAGATGAATTACCAGGTTGGGGGGGATAAGTTGCAAAATGTCCAAAGGGACATGTGTGCCTCACGTGCCCCTTGGTTGGCTAGATCAATGCGTGAATAAGCGTTTTTCACGGGGGTTCCTTCACAAAATGTCCTAGAAGAGCTTTGTCCCTCACGTGTCCCCTCCTGCACATGCGTAGCAAGTGGGAGGATCTCATGCTAAGTCCATGGTGCTGGTTGCGAGGCGGAGAAGGCTCAGTTGTTGAAGGCGGTGTTAAGGTAGACGAAGCAAGGCTCCTTAGCTTCGGGTGTTGGTCGAAGACCTGGTGCTGAAGGTGGTGGGTCCGGTTGGAGCTTCGAGCTTTTGGAGAAGTTACCCAATAAAGGAGGGCACATGGGCGGCTTGTAAGGGAATCTTCTTGATGTTGTTGGTCAGTGAAGACAATGGAAGAGACCCGCTGGTGAAGAGGGAGATGAACCTTTGAAGTCGAAGCGAAGATGGTGGGTGCTACGAATGCAAATGCAGTGGTGGTCGGTGTTGGGCTCGACGACCTAGTGCGCCAGAGTGAGACATATGTGCGTAGGTAAAGGTAGTTGATTCGATCATAGTATGGAAGTTGGTGGCGAAGAATCTATGCAGGAGGAGTTGATAGTTTGCTCGATGGGGATAACCAGAGCAAAGTAATAATAAATATGAGTATGTATAACTATATATGGAATATAAATCTGTATATTTATAGATATAGTTATAAATAATAAAAAATAAAAAATAAAATGTTTTGTATTTTTGTGGTTTTCTATGTTTTTGAGTTTTACTTATAATTTAGCTATTTTGTACTTTTATTAAATAAAAGGTCAAAATAGTGAGCAATAATACAAGGCCGAATTGTTTTTGAATGTAAAAACTAGATAAATTGCTCAAAATTTTCCAAAACTTTCAAATATATAATAGGTAATATATAGAAAATACATAAGCAGAAACTAAGATTTTAGGATTTTTCAATAATTTTTTAAGGTTTTAGGGGTTTTAATTGTTAGGATTTTTTGTAATTTCTAAGGATTTTGGTATGAGTTTAAAAGTATGATAAGTAAATATAATCTAATTTTGGATTTTTTTCAAAATAGTTATATATTTTTTCATATTTCTCAGTGCAAATAGGATAAACATGCATTATTTTTTTTTGAATTTTTAAGAAAATATTTTAATTACCTTCTGAAAAATATATGTAGTTTGGTATGAGTCCAGGCAATTAAACTAATTTTCCTACAATTTTTGAATGCAAAATGTTATTTTTTAATAAAAGAAATATAAGAATAAAAATAATGTTCTAGTAGGGACTTAAATGTAATTTAAATAAACACATTTTAAAAATGCAAGGGCCTGCTTGCAAAATTCCTAGAGATATTCAATATTATTATGCTAGTAGGGGTATATTTGCAATTTCTAATAGCATACAAGGGCTACTTGCTATTTATCCTAAAAGTTTAATAATAAAATAAAATATTCTTGGACTAATTAATAATAAAAACCCAAGATGGTGTCCCTTTAAAATGGTCCAGACCCCTCACGTGTATAGAGACATGAGGTGACGTGGACCATACCAAATAACAAATAAACAAAATACGGGGTGGTTCATGCAAATAATACAAAACTTTTAAACTGCAAGTTAAAGTTTTTGGATTGAAACAAAATATAAAAGCGAGGGGGTCGACTTAAAATACCCTTCGAGGCACGATGGGACGACTACGGGAGAGCCACTTATCCACGTGGTGCCTCCTCATCGCTAGATACCACTTCAGGGATGAATGGCTGAATGAGATCAATGTTGGAGATCTGATGGTCATGACCCAACTCGATGCAATGACTGGCTTTTAATTTGGGAGCACCCCCTTCGATCTAATGGCCTGACGAGTCTGAAAAACACTCTTTTAATTTACGTGAATTATCGTGTTAGATTTTCCATTTCCATTGCAGGCGGGTAATCAGAATCAATCGAGAAATAATCAGTTAGATATTTAATTCAATTAATTCGAGTGATTTTATGTTTGTTTTACTTGAGCAAGTCCTAAGTTCGAACTCGAGGAGGTAAAGGAACGAACTAGAATTATGTCTATCAATTTTGTGCATGTTTTAGGTATTTTATTGATGTTATTTATTGATGCAATTGCA